>WOGR01003306.1:0-16065 GCA_015342045.1 Leptinotarsa lineolata
ATGGCTGTTATCAAAAACTATTTGAATTGGTTCATTACCTTTCTCTTGATTTCCGAAATGTCATCGTAAGAAACCCACTGATTTCCATGAGTTGCATAAGGTCCAATTCTACCTTCGGGATCTCTAGTAACTGTCCAACCTCTACGTCTCACTCTTTCGCAAATCTGAAAATCACAAAAGTACAGTTTTAATTCGAGGTCTTTGTTTTCTCATTAGTTTTTTCCCGAAGAGTGAATGGTAATATAAAATGTCTACAACAAGGAAGAGAATACAATAATTAAGCCTAACTTTCGTGGTAACCAGGTGGAAAATATGAACATATTTGTTTCTAATACTTTCAAAACACTGACATTTACAGTTGGGGAAAATCGTTTTTGGCTATTTGGTACCAATTTAGACGTTGCTCGATAGGAGTCAAGAGCTTCCAATTTCGCTTCTGCAGTCGACCTAATTCCTTAGAACTATTTAATGTTGCCTAATGGTTCAGTTCTTCATTTTCTCCAGATTCGTAAGTATATTGATTTGATACTTTCTATTTTGATCTTAGGTTATTAGTTGCATATTAAAAAATCATAGGAAAGTAGCCCAGTAACCTTTCCTACATCCACTTACTTCATAGAAAGCTAGGAATCCTCCAGCTCTTGTAAACTCTCCTGCTTCACCGGGCCCATAAGACTTTTCGTTGAGTCCTCTTTTGCCTCCATCTGCCAGGCTGAACGACTGACCATACAGTGGCATGCCCATCACCAGTTTTGAAGGGGGAGCTCCTTTCTCTATCCAATAGTGTATAGAAAAATTCTGTAAAGAGTAAATTAAAAATCAACCCGACTACAAAAATATTTCGCTTTCGACCACTTACAGCATTAAAATAATCATAAGTGTCCTCCGGGTAGTAGTACAAAGGAGCTACGTGCCCAGTCTGCTTGTCCCAGTGGCCGTGGAAGTCATACGTCATGATTGCTATCCAATCAAAGTAGCGACTGAGTACTGGAACATCGTATCCCGCATCAATGACAGCTTTGCTCGGGGAAACAGCAGAAGATAACAAAAGACGTCTAGGCCGGAATGCTTCGCTTAGTTCCTGAACTAGATCTGCGAAACCTTGTTTGTCCGAATCGGGGCCTCTGTTGCAGTCGACCTGAAAAAAAATTAGCTGTTCATACAGTTTGAGATCAAGGTGTGTAGCTAAGAAAAATTGTTTCGTGTAAAAGTTTCAGATATCAATGAATAAGTTTTTTTGAAAAATTATCCAATCTACAGCAGCATTCTCAATAGTTTTTACTTGAGAATGGGTTAGACCCCGAAACCGCTCGTACGAATAAATAAACCTAGTGGAAATTAGACAAAAAAGTGTTCCCATTCATCTCATTGAAGTTATTTCAATTCACACAAAATATTTCTCAAGAATTTCCAACCTTTGTAGGAAATTCGACTGAGCTAACCAATTCTGTGCGCACGACCGACTTAATTTCTTTTCAGCGCTTTCCAGCTAGAATCTGTTAGCGGATGGAATTCGAATTCTCTTAGAGAAATTCCTCACAATCAAATGGCCCTAAATTATTTCCCAAATTCGTACTCTTAACGTCCTCTTCAAATCCGGTGGATGAGTCGGCAAGAATCACCGGCCACTCTCTCTCCACTTCCAATGCAGTGATCCTGCCACTGCCATACAGATGACACTGCAAGGGTCATTTCGAATTTTATATATATTTTTCTGTCTAGAAATGAAAGACACTTAGACGGATTCATTCATTTTATCATGTCTTTAAATTAACGATGTTTGTCTAGTCTCGTCTATGACCCTCTGAACTATCAGAAAATAAATTCTATTTCCTTATGAGACAATTTTGACATATATTTTTATGGTGTTGACAATATATTTCGACCCTTTCGAAAAGTGAGTAACGAAGTTCTTAAAACATCGACGCAATTAATTTTAACGATTTTGTTTTTCTTTCAAGTGGCTGAGTCCTACGTGACCTGAAGATCGTTACTGGAAGTTGATAACGGTTCCCTTTAAATACAAAGACACTTGTGTTATGATATTTATACTTTACGAAATTATATTTCTAATCAATGCTTTATTACACTTCGTCTCAAACTTCTAATGGAAGTTAGATGTGATACACTCTGAATGTATGTCGCGCATGTGGTGGTACACTTACTTGCCAACATTTTGGATATTCCCAATCCAAGTCTAGACCGTCAAATCCCCATTTTTCTATGAACTCCACGACGTGTTTCACAAACCTGGCTCTGGCTTGTGGATCATTGACGAGTCTGGAATATTTGTCTCCCAGTGAGTCATTCCATCCGCCGATAGCGATCAGTACTTTGATTCCTTTGGATTTCAACTCGACAACCTTCCTGTAGAAATCTGGAAAATGACTCTGATTAACCATTTCGGAAAAAATAATCGATCGAAGAATGTCGTTATTCTTTTTCAGTAAATCGAGATTTTTCCAACTGGAATTCACTTCACGTGTATATTTTTGATAACCGAAGGAATGCATATAATAATACTGATTAGATGGGTTTGGTGGACTAGAACTCACCATTATCAATATCTGCCCAAGAATCATGAGGTTTTATTGTCAAAGAGGTACCATCCAAAACTGCAAACCCGTAGTTGATATGCGTGCAGAGTTCTGGATCAATATCTGATGGGAGGTATTTTCCGTCGCCTTGCCTGAAATAAAACAAAGTTCCTGAGGAATTACATTCCACTATAGTCGAATATGTGTTTTCTGGTGAACATTTGTTTTTATTTGGAAAATGAGGGACCTAACAATTTTCTTCAATCAATCAGATTTGTAGGCTGAATTTTGGAACTTGTGGCGTAAAATAAATCTAATGAAAACGTTAAAATAACGAAGAGCTACAATTCCTTAACATCCTCGTTGCAAGAAACGCTGATAGTAGTTCAGAATTTTATCTTTAACTGTTCTCAGTTTATTTATTTTAGAAACTGTTTGTTTGTTGCACAAAAACTCTCTTGGAATGCACCTTGATTTGAATCAAACAATACTCATCTCAAAATTTCGAAGGCTAAAATCTGCCTCCGTCTTCAGAAATGGACAAAATTTAAGTTTATACGTAGTTTTTCTCATGCTGATTCTTCTCATTCCTCAACTTCTTCGACAGATCTCAAAGGAGTTTTGAATGTGATATTGACATAATTCAAATTTCAAAAATATCTCACCTGTACCAAGCCCAGTTGGTGAAGTAACAAACCACCTTGTACCCGTCCTTTTCTTGGCTGGCAGTCCCAGGATTTGAAGGCGTGATCTCCGTCTCCACTGGAGGAAGGTACCCACTCTCAGTGGTAGTCTCAGGACGTTCTTGTGCCTCGGTACTTTCTGAGGCGACATCTACAGGAGCGAGAGTACTACCGTCTGGATGGCACTGAGCATTTTCTGGCCAATCGCAATGGTCAACGTTCCAGAAGAGTCCACTGCCGCAAGATTGCACCTGGAGCTCGCCTTGGTTGCAGAGGTAGTACTGGTTGCAGTTGGTCTCGTGCGGTACAAAGAGGCGGCCTTCGCAAGGTTTCGCCTCGGGGATGGTGTGTGACGGTTCGGTTACGGTTGGAGGATGAGTGGGTGGGGAGAGGGGAGGAGTTGGAGGGGATGACTCTAGGAGTGGTTTTGTTGGTGGTTTTGCACTTTGGGGTTTACCTGTGGAAAGAGCATCGATATAAAATTTCACTCACATACAGATCCATCATCCTCAAAGTGTACTTGTATATATCACACAAAATTACGGCTCATAGGAATACTGGCATAGATTAGATGTTATTACATTCAGGAATCTCACCTAAAATGCACTTTGGTTCTGGTACAGCATATCCCCTGAGCACCCTGTTTATAGTTCTGAGCAGCGGGTACTCTTCGCAGCCGCAGATATTTTTGAAATCATCCAGATCGAGAGCCCAAATCATTCCTCCTCCAAGACCCATGGCTTTGATATACTGGGATTTGTGCCTGATCATGCCTATGTCATCGAAGGACACCCACTGATCTCTCAAGTAGGCGTAGGGCCCTATTCGGCCTTTCCGGTCCCTTACCAACTTCCACCCTTTCTCGATGACGTTTCTACAAATCTAGAATCAATAATGGATGTTTTTGATACAAAGAAAAATCTTCGTGTTTGGAGTAACCCAAGACTTGGTCCTCTGTGTCAGGGTGTCAAGGCCATCTAACGGTAATAGTTCGAATCAATACTCACCTCGTAGTAGGCCAAGAATCCTCTAGCTCTTGTTTCTTCACCAGCTTCGCCTCCTCCATATGTGGCAACATTCAAACCGTTTTTGTCGTTGTCAGCCAAAGAGAAAGACTGTCCGTACATCGGCATACCCATGACAAGCTTCCGTCTATCCGCGCCTTTTTCTATCCAGTAATGAATCGTGAAGTTCTGAAAGAATAGATCTTGAAATACAGCAAGAGAATTGATGATGATTCAGAGCTTTTCCGAATGAATAAATGCCGTACCGTATTGAAGGTATCGTCAATATCCTCTGGGTGTTCGTACATGGGCGCTACGTGTCCAGTAATCTTGTCCCATTGTCCATGGTAGTCGTAACACATAACAGCTATCCAGTCCAAGTATTTGGATAGAACTGGAACGTCGTAGCCAGCGTCTATGACTCGCCTGCTTGGAGAAACAGCCGACGAGAGCAGCCAGCCTTTAGGTTGGAATGCTGCATGTAGTTCCTTCACAAACTCAGAGAAGGCCGGTTTGTCAGAGGCGGGACCCCTGCTACAGTCGACCTGGGAACAAAATTGCCTTGTTTTCATCTCAGACATACCTGAAGTTTCAAAGGAGTTCAGAGAAAATGTTGGATAACAGGTTAGATTTCGGTAGGTTAGGTTCGAAGTAATTCCAACTTTTCAACAGAAACGATTAGTTGGGGAGATTTATTTTAGGTTTGATCAGGATCAATACAAGCAGATCTTCAGTCAAACAGAATACAATAGAATTCATATCACTCTAGCAAGTAAACGGGTTTTTGAAAGGACAACCTATATTCAAATGCTCCCTCTCCTTTGACTAGAAAAACTACTCACCTGCCAACACTTGGGATACTCCCAATCCAAATCCAAACCATCGAAGTTGTGTTCTGCTATGAAATCGACAACGTGGGCTATGAATCTCCTTCGAGCAGAAGGACTGTTGACCAGTTTCGAATATTTATCACCGGCCGAGTCGTTCCAGCCACCAATTGCGATCAACACTTTGATGCCTTTAGCTCTGAGCGCTGTCACCTTCTCATAGAACTCTAAAATTTTCTCAGAGTTTAACAAATCAATAAAATCCGGAACAATGAATGAAAGAAGTTGAAGTGTACTCACTGTTATCAAAATCAGCCCAGGTGTCATGTGGCTTGATGACGAGCTGATCCCCATTCAAAACAGCGAAGCCGTATACAATATGGGTGCACAAATCAGGGTCAATATCCGATGGCACATATTTTCCGACGCCTTGTCTGTACCAAGCCCAGTTGGTGAAGTAGCACACAACCTTGAACTCAGAACTGCGATCCACCATACCAGTTGGTTCACCTTCTAGTACAGGCTCAGGTTCTTCTATCTCGGGACGCACAGGCTCGACAGGCTTGGTGGGCTCTACAGGTTTGGTGGGCTCTTCGATGGGCTCCTGTTGGCCGCTTCCGGGATCTGCAAGGACGTTTCTGATGATCGTAAGCAAGGGATGTCTACCTTCCCCGCATCTGTTTTTGAAGTCATCCAGATCCAAAGCCCAGATCATCCCTCCACCGATGTCCATCTTCCTGATGTACTCCGACTTCTTCCGAATCATCTCCTTGTCGTCGAAAGACACCCATTGGTTTCCTTTGTACGCGTAAGGACCTATAGCTCCCAGCGGGTCTTGCACGACGGTCCACCCTTTGTTTTTGATGTTGTCGCAGATCTCGTAGTAGGAGAGGAAACCTGCTGCTCGGGTGTATTCACCAGCTTCTCCAGGACCTGGGGCATTGGCGTAGAGGCCGTTCTCCGATTCCTTTTCCAGCCGGAAGGATTGACCGTAGAGGGGCATGCCCATTACGATTTTGCGCCTGGGGGTGCCTTGCGATATCCAGTAGTTGATGGAGAAGTTCTGGAAGAAAAAGTAGTGAAAGATACAAATTGTTTTGTTTAATTGAGGCGTTACCCAAGGTGTAGCGATACTAGTAGTAATCACGAACAAGATAGTTATTAGAAGAGATAAAATATAAATGGTGAGTACCAACAGATCATATACTTACCGCATTGAAAAACGTTACTTCATCCTGAGGATGGTAGTAAAGAGGAGCAACGTGACCAGTTTTCTTATCCCACTGACCGTGGAAGTCGTACGTCATGACAGCAATCCAGTCGAGATTCTTGGCAAGAACCGGAACGTCATATCCAGCATCAATAACCGTCTTGCTTGGAGAAACTGCGGAAGACAACAGATATCCCCTTGGTCTAAAAGCTTCTTTAAGTTCGGTGACGAATTCGGAGAAAGCTTGCTTATCGGAATCGGGTCCTTTTTTGCAGTCGACCTATAAATTAATCAAGGGGTGCCACAAGGGTCAGTACTCGGGCCACTGATATAATTTTGTATAATAATCACCTGCCAACACTTGGGGTATTCCCAATCCAAGTCCAGCCCGTCGAAGTTGTATTTATCCAAGAATTTGAGGACGTGTTCGATGAATCTTCGCCTTGCAGCAGGATTGTTGACGAGCTTGGAGTATTTATCGCCGAGAGAGTCGTTCCAGCCGCCTATAGCTATCGATACTTTGATTCCTTTGGACTTGTAGTCGGTGACTCGTTTGTAGAATTCTGAGGAAAAATTAATGACACCGTAAAGAAAAATTGTGACGTTTGCGTAAATTACTTTCAGCTTGCAATAACAACAAGAACTACCTAGAAGTCGAGGAGCTTGAAAGTTTCCAAACAGGTAGGTTTTCGTGTGTAAATACTACGTTCATACGTAAATCTAATAGTAGTTGTCTCAAATTTTATCTCAAAATCATTCAAAACTATCATTGACATTTTTTCTACAGATCATAGAAGTCTAAGAAATTAGTCATATGAAACATTGTTTAAACAAAAGAAAAGAATATTGAAACCCCACACCTGACACCATATTTTTATTTTCAACATTTCCTACGGAATGTGTAAAATACGGAGTAATATACTTGTTGAATATGAATCCCCTCAACTATTTTTTCATAAACGGGTATAAAAGTTCAAAAACTTTTCATGATTGACATAATCACTTACGGTTATCGAAATCCGCCCAAGAGTCATGCGCCTTGATGATGTAATTCGAGTAGTCCAAAACGGCGAACCCATAAACGACATGAGTACACAAGTTCTCATCAATGTCCTCAGGCAGATACTTTCCAGCACCTTTTCTATACCAAGCCCAGTTGGTGAAGTAACAGACAACCTTGAAGTATCCGGAAAAAGGCTTTAGAGGTTCTGAGAGCGGTGGTTTCTCAGACGTAGGCGGAATTGGCGGGTGCCATTCCCAGTTATTTCCCGAAGATTCGGTGGTGCTCGGCGGTTGCCATTCGGGGTACGACGTAGACGGGGGTTCCCAGGGAGGGGAAACCGGCCTGCTGGGAGGCTCGGGCTTAGCTTCGACCTCCACTATACTGTTGTCCGTCTCTGTTTCTTCCGAACATTTAGCTGCTTTGGGCCAGTCACAGATTTTCTTCTCCTGCAAAAAATTATTGATATGAAATGAAGAACAGCATTGGAAATTCAGTTCTACATACATTGTTCCAGTGTAATCCAGGAGCACATTGCCTTATTTCGTATTTACCCCATTGACAGTGCATATACTGTCCACAATCTCCTGGCAATGGTGCAAATGTGTTTCCTTTGCATGAAGAGTACGGCTGTGGACCTGAAAGTCATGATTTCATGATTATTATCTCCATTGTCCTAAAAACCAGGAAATACGTTCGATTACACATGTACCCCAGGAATATGTTTCAGGTCCTTTATTAGCATATCGTCATTTATAAAAGTGATATGCTAACATTCCCAAAAATTTTTAGAATACTGGAATACCGTCTATATCGTCAAGCATCTTTTTACTTACGGTCTCCAATATATCTATCGTGGATAGCTGTAAATCTCTCAGCCATCTTCTTTCTTCCGGTGCACATCACTTTGAAGCTCCAATCGCATATTCTCGTCTGCGCGTTGAAACTGAGCCCAGGTGCGCATTTCTGAACTATCAGTTGACCGTCAAAACAGACGTAGAAGGAGCTACATTCACCGTGTGGGTAGTAAGCTCCTGTAGTGCATTCCTGCTCCAGAGGTTGAGAAACGTACCCGGAGCTGGAGATTGTTGTCCTGGGCGTTGTTACAGTGGTGGTTCTCCTTGTCGTTTTCCTGGTTGGACGAGTTGGCCAGGTGTTGGTGTATCTCATTGTGGTGGTTTGCCATGGAGATGGTTTGGTAGGAGGCATTTTCATGGGACGCATTTGTTGGGCAGCTGAGAAAGATAAATTATTGAATTTGATAGGAGACTATAGGATTTCACGGCCAAAGTCATGATTAAAGAGAACAGAATTCTGTTTGTTGTCCATCTGACCTCTTTCCCCAGGAAGATGGAGGATTTCCAAGGCTGTTGACGGATGCATATGATGCCGCAAGTAGCTAGGCAAGCCTAGTGTTTATGTTGGTAGTATCAACATAAACGTCTATCATAGTTGCATCAGTGAGAAAGAAGACAAATTGAATTGTTCTAGAACAGAAAGGAAATGAAATCTTTGTACTTACGTTTTACCGGTTTGCATTTTGCTTCTGCCGGCCAGTCACAAATCTTTCTGTTTTTGTTCCAATGTAGTCCACCTGCGCAGTACTGCCTCTGCAGTTCGCCTGAAACACATCGATAGAACGCGTTGCAGTTCGCTGGGTCTGGCAAATACTCTCCTGGAGTGCACTTTTTCGTGGGGGCGTCAACTTCCGGCATTATGACTGCTGGAGAGGGAATAGTAGTTGGCCTCTCTGTTATTGAGGAAGGTGTGGTAGTTGGCCTGCAGAAGAAATGTACATTGAGGCCATGAAAAATCATGATGATAAAGAATTGGCGCAGTCAGTAGGATCCAATTCATTTTTTCTTGCAACTTCATTATTTTACTACTGAAGTTACTCTTCATATCGATAAGGGACCTTTTAGCCTTCCGCTATTTTTATCGCGATTCAAGTTGAGGAAATGACTGACTCAGGACGCGCTCTCAATAAGAGTTTTCAAAGTACTTACTTTCTTGTTGTTGGTTTGGTAGTAGCCCACCAAGGAGTAGTGGTGGTAGGCTTGTTAGACGGTTTCGTGGATGGCTTCGAAGAAGAAGTTTCTGTCCACCAGTTAATTGTGCTGGGTGTGGGCTTTGTAGAAGGTTTCGTAGTCGGCTTTGAAGAAGAGGTATCCGTCCACCAATTGATTGTTGAAGGTGTAGGCCTAGTAGAAGGTTTAGTCGAGGGTTTCGCAGAAGAAGTCTCAGTCCACCAGTTGGTAGTTGTGGGCTTTTTCGTTGGCTTGGTAGTGGTAGGCTTTTTCGTTGGCTTGGTAGTCGTGCTTTCCGGTACCCACCAAACAGTAGAGGAAGGAGCCTTGGTGCTGGTTGTCGTTGGATTCGACCACCAGGTCACTGCTGCACCTGAGTCGGATCCTGTGGTAGCCTGAAGTGGAGGAGGAGTAATAGGTTGTTCTGGCTTTGTGCAGTCTCCTTGAACTTGTTTATCGGAGATGAGGCCAAATTCACGTGCAATAGTACTGAGGAGGGGAAAAACTCCACCGCAACAGCGGTTGGTGTAATCATCCAAGTCTATGGTCCACGCTACAGCGCCTCCGAAGCCTTTGGATTTGATGTACGAAGCCTGTAAGAATAATAAAGATAGATTTAGATTCATCGCAAACACACCAGTACCAGGTCATATCCAGATTGGTATAAAATATGTTGCCTACGATTAAATTGTATCTTATCTGAGAAAGCTGTCACTCCCAATATATGGATGTATAGATTCGTGTACCACAAGGGTCTTTATTAGAACCATGTATCAATGAAATTGATATTTTTATGAGTGACTCCTTTTAGACTATGTATGCGGACGACTTATCATTGGTGGTGTACTAATCGAGAATTGTGAAACGAATACGTGAGGAACATAATATCTTTGACGACAAACCCACTTGGTACCGCTAGATATTCCTTCAAGTTCGTACTTACCTTCTTTTTAACAGAGTCCACATCCTCGTATCCAACCCACTGGTCGCTTCCATAGGCAAAAGGACCAGCCGCTGGACTGTTCTTGTTGACGATCCATTTTTGATTCTTCACTCTGTTGCAGATTTCGAAATAAGCCAACATTCCTGGCTGTTTGGTGTACTCTCCTGCCTCTCCGGGTCCTGTAGCGGAAGTCCCTACACTGAAAGTGCTCTTTTTCGACAGCGAGAAGCTTTGTCCGTAGAAGGGAATACCCAGTAGAAGTTTTTCGCGTGGGGCTCCTGAAGAGACCAAGTATTCCATGGTGAAGTTCTGGAAATATTGCTCAAATTGAATGTGGATTACTTCTAAATATAGTATAAATTCATCACTTCAACAATCTGATACAGAAAAGTGATAACGAATCAAAAACTACCTGTCACTTAATCTATCTATCATCTGTCTGTCTACTTGTACGTACGTCCATCTGCCTATCTATCTACCTATCTATTATGGCTTTTGTTTTTTGTTTACTTACCGCATTGTACTGGGGGTACTTATCTTCGGGGCTACCATACAGAGGACTGACGTGACCAGTTTGACGCTCCCAGGCTCCATGGTAGTCGTAGGTCATAACAGACATGAAGTCCAGACTTTGGCCGAGGGCGGGAAGGTCATAGGCTACGTCGATAACTTCTTTGTAGCCTGAGATAGCGGCTGCTAAGACTAGCGGTGGATTTTCCTTTGCGAATTCTTTTTTCAGTTCCTGCAATAATAATAGTGAGTAATATTTTTCCAAATCATTGCGCATTTTCTCTTGGTCTCTGTATACCCACGTACCTGCAAGAGTTTCGAAAAATTAGGTTTATCCGAGGAAGGTCCCTTTTTACAGTCACTCTGCCAGCAGGTGGGATAGTTCCAATCGAAGTGAAGACCTCCGAAGCCGTGTTTGCGTAGAAAGCTGACTGTTCCAACAACAAAACGTCGTCTGGCAGTTCCGTCGCTAACGAGTCTGGAGTACTTGTTTCCAGATGAGTCAGTCCAACCGCCCAGAGAAATAAGTACGGTCGTATCCTTCAGAGACGTAATCCTGTCGTATAAATCTGTAAACATATTAACATATCGAGAAAATGAATATTTTGAAATGAAAATCGGAGACATCTCACACAACTTCCTACACAACCAGTAGGAACTGGTGAATGCCTGTCGGAAATCAATTACATTTCTGGCTGATACTACGATGGACATTGAAATATATCCTTTACAGATTTATTTCTCCTCAAAAATGCTTTTCGATTGGGATATAATTTATGGCACCCCACGTTGGGCGCCATATTATCATTGTCGTGGACCAAAACTGACTGAAACAACCTTCCAAGACACCACGATAATTGATGGCTACCTCCAGAAATTTCCTATGTTGCGGAGTTGAAAAATGCGTTTCAGCCGTAGTGTTCAGGTGCAATCATAAAATTATCGAGGATTTGATCGTCCATACACTGGTAGCCGCTGCTAAGTAGCAAATTCTGCCCAGAGACAAAGGGGGCTAACAACATAGCTTCCGTCTCGGGTGGTGACGCAGCCACATGTCACTCCTGTTCAAATGTGCTGGGAACCCCGAGACTCCTTTGCCTCTCAGCAGGTTGGTTTGGAAGCATGAAGAGCAGGCAGAAATACTCTTCAATTATCTAAACCAATCGAATTGCTTTTGTATCCCCCCCCCACGGACCTCTGATTCGAAGACGAAATTTGACGAGTAATCCAGAAAAAGTTTCCTTACTGTTGTCTAGGTCTGCCCAGGGATCGAATTCTTTCATTAGCAGTTTTTCTGGATCCAAACTAGCGAAAGCGTAAACCACGTGAGTGCAAAGGCGCTGATCTATATGCTCCGGTACGAACTTTCCATCTCCTTTTCTATAGAAAGCCCAGTTGGTGACGTAACAAACAACCTGCAAAATAACGGTACAGACTACAATGCCAACAACACCTAACAAACTTACTTTGGGCTTGTTGTCCTTGATGGCCTCCTTCCTCACCAGGAAATTCACGTCCTTCAATGTGCTTGGGATGTGGACTGTTTCTCCAGGTCGGCAGTTTTGCGGATTAACTTGATCGCATTTGCCATTCGACGGATTGAACATGAGGCTGTTTCCGCAGGAGAGGTGGTAAGTGAGGCCGTTTTTGCAAATGTAGTAGGCTGCGCAATTTTTTGAGTCACTGTAGTAGCCTGTAGAGTCGCAAACTCCGATAGGCTTGGTTGGATGTGTCTGTTCTTCATTGATTGGATTGACACCTGTAACAGTAGATTATGATTTTATCAACGAGTACTGTGTAAGAGTGTAAAATGAAAGAAATTATTGGTAACTCCATGTGTTACCTTTGAGTTCTCTGTTAACCACTGTCAGCAACGGCCATTTTTCCCCACAAAGGCCTTTGAAATCATCCATATCAGCAGCAGTGACAGATATACCACCAAGTCCTTTTTCTTTGGCGTAGTCAACCTAAAAGCAATGAAAAAGTTGATCTTCGAATGATTTATTCATGTTTCTTGAAATTGCTATTGGTGCAGTGTCCGAAAGATGGATTAGTGAAGAATCAGTTGATCAATAAATGACTTTGGAGGAAAAAAACTCTTGAAGAGAATGCTGTTTCCATTCACTTCAAAGTTAGAGGATCACATCAATTTCCTGCTGCTTCATTTGGATCATCCTCTATAGCTAGCCTGTAGACCTCAATTACCACGTCACTGATGACTTTCTGATGAATCAGAACTTACCTTTCTCTTAATACTCTCAGCATCATCGTATCCCACCCACTGATCCCCATTGATGATGATGGGGGATCCTGAAGAGTCCTGGCTTCTGAACCATCCTTCATTCAGAATCATGTCGCAGATTTCGAAATAAGCCAACATTCCTGGTGATTGGGTGTAAAAACCTTCTCGACCAGGGCCTTTGATGCCGGCACCGACGTCCGTGTCATTGGAATACTGGAGGGTGAAAGATCTTCCGAAGAAGGGGATGCCCAGCACCAGTTTCGTCCTTGGTAATCCTTTTCTCAGCCAGTATTGTACGGAATAGTCCTGTGAAAATGATAACTAGTTATGTCTACAACGTACAGCTCACTCCTATAAAGAAAAGACAAATAGGATGTACCCCTGCGCCACCTGCAGGCAAAGCCCGGAACCAATTACACAAACACATGCTCCAGGTAAGGAGTCGAAAGAATTAGAAATACATCCAGCAAGGGATCCGTACGAACTAGTACAGGGCATAATATTATTAGAATGGTTGAAAAAGATGGGAAAGAATGCAATAAGCTGCAATGTTTTCCTGAGACTTGGGAGGAATGGAAAAGTCAGTAGGAAAGAAAAAAAGTGAGCTCTTCGAGAGATTCCACTCTTTTGGATGAGTAATCACTTTTAGTATGGCGTGATGATCAACTCTGAATCTAATTTGAAATATTCCCAGCAATACCACGAGCTTGGAGTTTAGCAATCAAATCTTTTACAATCCATGCACATGTAATGAACTCGTAATGAATAGGTTCGATGATGTCGATGAATCCATGCTGTCTCCTAATATATGTTTCCCAACTCGACAAACACAACAAATTGCAATTTTTCAAAACACTCACCACGCTCAAAAATATATTGAGTCCACTGTCTTCCGGTCTGGCATACAGATTGGTATGGTGGTCTGCGACGGGTTCCCTGTCTGTATGAAAATCGTAAGCTTGCACACTTACGAAGTCAACAAATTCCCCCACCTTGGACGGTTCGAAGCCGTCTTCAACTCTGAACCTTGAGGCGGGCGCGGAAAGAGCCAGCAACCAACCTTTCGGCTTGAAAACCTCGGAAACCTCCTCTATAAACGCTGTGAAGAACTCTTTGTCACTCACTTGGCCACCCAATTCTTCCGCCCCAGGGTACTGCCAGTTGAGCTCCATACCGTCGAAGCCGTACTGCTCCAAGAAGGTGATGGTTGACTGGATGAAATTTCTTCTCTTCCGGGCATTTGACACCAACGTGCTGAAGCGTTGGGAGCCGCCTCCTCTGCTACCCCCGAGGGAAATGAGGACTTTGAGGTCGGCGTTCTTCTGCCTTAGGGTTGTTAGTGCTCGATATCCTCCTAGAAAATGAAGCGTGAGGTGGTAGTGCAAAATGATAGATGTAACTCTCATTCAACGTAATTTGTGGCTGTGGATGAGAGACTGATTTTTGTCTTCATGTCCGCATGGGTCATAGAGAGTATTATTACGTAGTTGGTAATCAAGCAATAACAAAATAATGAAGTAGTGTGACAGAAGATCAAACTCACCTTGCACAACATCATAGGCTTCATCGTTCGAAACCATTTTGAAACTGATGGGATCAATGGTGGCGTAGGAATAAATGACGTGAGTGCAGATGAATGGATCTATATCGTCTGCATTAAAAGTCAGAGGGTCCTTTCTGTAAGCTGCCATTCCTTCCACGTAGCAAACTACTTTCTTGGTGTCTTCCTCAGCGCTCTTCTCTGCAAATCAATGGATCGATTAGATGTCATTTCCGAGTACTTACAATGTTACTGTAGTATTAGTGATGACTATTTCCCAAACCTAACCAAAATGTACAAAGAATCCAATTGAGAGGTAATATAGCACTTCACAATTAGATGAAACCAGCGCTGGCCTAAACTACGTTGATGGCGAGCTTGTGGTCGAACTCGACCAAATAAGTCCTGGGTTGATATTTTTCGGATGTTCGAAGTGTGAGATTCCAACTTTGATGACCAAGACAACCCAAATAATGGCTCCTTAAAGTGAGCTACACCTGACGATACATCCGATTTAGCCATGCAGCGTTTTTAGCTTCTGGTTTGGATTAATCAATCGTTTGAACGTTAGCGTTTGCTGAAATGCTCAAGAGGGACTTTGTTTCGTCTCCTGAGGCAGATTCTGCGTCTGCTTTTTGGTGCAAGGCAAATTCATCAGGTATCTTGCTTTTGTGAGGCCACTAAGTTGCTTCGTACTGCACCACTCAGATTCATGGGCTTGTTAGAAGAATCAGGAGTTGAAGAACTTAGAAACTCTTGATCTAATGCTGCAGTGAGGTCAGATTCTTTGGTTATTCATCGCATCACCGTGACTGCAAGAGAGCTTTCGGTATTTTAAAGGTTCCGTAGTGACAACTAATGAGCACAAGGTTATATATTCTCGTGATCACCAGCGGTGCTATCGAGAAAGCAGATATTTGATAGCTGACAAACGTGGAAATAGCAGCAATCAGTAGTTTAAGTAGTAAGACAATGAATAAAGACTGACGAGTATACTTAAGTATAGCATTTTTCCTCATGACATTCTTGGAATCAACTCAAACCTCATACCTTGCTTATCCAAGATGAACAACGGTCCTCAAAGCTCAAATTTAAGGTTTCATCTAGTTGCATTCACTGAAAACGGCAGAGAAAAAACAGACAGCAAATTCTCCTTTGACGGTCAGTTTCGAAGCTTGTCTTTGTAAAACACTGTGTGGGGAGAACTTCATGCTCACTTGTATTCGGGCTTGTTCTTTTGGAACAGTTGAGTCCAACAATTCATTTGTGACTCAGCTTAGGTAGAAATAGTGCTTCCTGTTTGGTATTGTATTTATATAGCTTCAATAGCGTACGGACATCATATATCATATTTAGGCTCTCAATTGATGATCTTGTCCTAACAACTAGGTAGATTTTTATCTTAATATATATAAATCTCGTGTCACAATGTTTGTCCTCAATGGACTCCTAAACACTTAACCGTTTATAATAAAATTCGCACACCATGTGCAGTTCGATCCAACTTGAGAGATAGGATAGTTTAAATCTCAAATTATAGTC
>WOGR01003307.1:0-16065 GCA_015342045.1 Leptinotarsa lineolata
ACCAAATTGGTGTGTACAGGAAATAATGCATGCTTGGAGCACACTTAGATCACAAAACAAATGAGTGTAGAGTACCTCAAGGCACAGTCCTGGGCCCTTGCTTTTTAATATTTACCTGAATGTGATGTTTTCATTGGAGACTCGTGAAAATATTTCAAATTTTACCGAAGATACAGTCCTTTATGACAAAGGTTATTTAGGAACATAGTTGTAACACACTTTCCCATTTTCCGGAAATAAAAAAAAACGCCCCCAACTTTTACACAATTCGAGTCAGCACTCCAATTGAACAAGTTATTATTAAAACAAAAACATCTTTAAAAAATATTTGGGTTAAATAAGATATAGTGGTCCTGATTGGCGAAGGTTATGCCAGTGAGAAAAGATGGTAGTCGATTGGCAAGAGGTCTGGGGAATATGGTGGGAGGCAGAACTGTGACGCTCAATTCGTTTAATTTTCGGACGGTGATTTGTGAAACGTGTTGACGGGCGTTGTTGTGGAGCAGGACCGGACCTCTTCTGTTGACCAGTGCAATTTCCGGTACATTTCGTCGATTTCCTCACAATAGAACTCTGCTGTGGTGGTCCGGTTGTATTGTATTGAGTACAAAATTTTTTATCTATCAGTATACTCGTATATCACGACATATTTATTGAGATACTAGCTGACCCGACAAACTTTGTTTTGCCACATAAATTATTTCTATCAGAACAATAACACTTACAAAAAATATTCATCCTTAATGCTATAGTGTGTACAATATTTTTCGTTAGTTCATATTTAGCTAACACAAACAAACTGGACGGTTTATCACTCGAGAGCATGCCACGTATAATTGTATGTGTGAAAAACATGGTGTGCTCAAATCCAAGCGAAAAACGAACATTGTTTGGCCTTGGGACTTATAGTCATTGCAAATGCCAATCTAATTGGAATTTGCACACGTTTAAAATGAATTGGCACATCTGTAGGTATAATAGGGATTCGTGGTATTAATATATTTTAACCTCGGAACTTGCCATTTGAAATAGTGGTTTCGACAACGTTTTTCATTAATTCTTTAACGACTAATCGCGTGCCGTTGCATAGCCGTGGTGGATTCAAATTACGGAGCCATCCAATCTTCAGTTGTAAATTATGTGGTGACATGCTTGGCAAATCTAATGAGTTCAAAAAACCTGTTGGATAATTCACAACTTCGGTGGCATCGCAAACTGTATCTACACTCGATGGATAAACAATAATAGTGTCCGAAAACTGTGTAGGAAATGAGAGAAGGCTTATTGGCTGAGAGAGACAGGAGACCGGCTTCGTTGTCATCCCTACCCCGTATTGTTTACTGAGTGAGAAGTGATACCGGTAGACGCCTGGCAGGTAAAACTGATCTATGATCAGGGTAAAAATGAATAAATGGCTATAAAAAATAGGGGTTTGGTTCGAACTTTGAACAAATACCAATAATTAACTAAAATGTAAAGACAATGTAAGACAGCAAATGCTCAAAAGGCTGGCCTTGTTCATGATAACACAACTGTGCCCTTCTTCGAATAGTATTCACTGCACGATTAATTCTTCTCCTCCTCAATTTTCCGATCTCTCTAACAATGCTGTGTTTAAGGTCCTCAATATTTTGATATTCCCTCTCACCATGAACTCTATTTTTCAATGTACCCCATAGAAATGTATCCATAACACTCAAGTCTGGAGACCTTGCTGGCCACCTCACCGGCCCATTATTTCCAATCCATTCATCACCAAACCTTTCAATCAAGTAATCAGATACTCGTCTGGTAGTGTGCGATGGAGCACTATCATGTTGAAACCAGATGTTGTTTCCTGGTCCATTCTGTTTCCGTATTTTTTCCTCGGCTTTTCAAATGAACCAAACTAGGTGGGATTTTGATCCAATAACTTGAACATAGTTCGATGTGGTTGTCGTCTTTAGGGATACAAGGTTAAATACATTTCCAATGTCCTAACACTGTTTCTATCGTATTTGTAATACATTTGTTTCATATCTTTTTTCTTCATTCGTGAAAGCCATTTTTCGCCAAAAATTCAATGACTTGTACAATAACAAAATGTTAATGACTGTAACATATTGAAAGTCAAATTCAGAAACATCAAAGTCAAAGCCTATTATGATACGAATTAATTTTTTTCCAATATCTCAAATTTTTCGAAAAAAAATGATAATTTATGATACATAGTTGAAAAGGTAAAATCTGGTCCTATTCAAAACAGAAAGAATCCAATGTAGTGCCTCTGAGAAAAAATAAAGTTGATGATGGTGGCCGGAAGACGAAACGTCAGATAGCAAATCTGAAAACACCATTATATAGCAGGGAAAAAGTGGCTATATTGTAGTGCAATTTATTTTCGAATCCTTCGAAAAATAGAGCCAGAAAAAATAAAAACTATTTTCCGAAATTTCTGTCTTTTTCGGATATTTCCGGATATATTCGGAATTTCGGAACTTCCTCAACGGCATATTGTTAGTCAGGTGAATGCGCAATTTAACTATCTTCATATCTCTCATAGTTTCACCCTGTATATTATATTATTCTTTATTATATTTCATTGTAATTGTGGTGCGCTATTCGTTCTGTACTCATATATTATATCTATGTATTTTAATGAAAAAATGAATTCTATTCTTTTCTTTCCTATTGTTTTCTATTTGCTCAGCTAAATTTTGAATTTGAACACATTTTAATCGCTCGAGCTTGGTGCACTAGAATATTTGGAAAATCAGGAAACTAAAATCGCAGGTCTACCATTAGGATTGACCGACGACCCCTGTACCTTCCAAAATATGCTACCATTTAAACCCAGCCGGATTGGCGACCTCACCCCCATTCCAGACAATATCAAACTGTGATACATCAACTAAACGTCTTCGCCTTGAACGTCACATTCATGTTTAAAGACCGAAACGCACGTAGCGTACAGTGACATAGCGTGGCCGCAGATTCTCCCTAACCCTGAAACTTTTCCCGCTTCGCCCTATCCGTACCTTTGACGATTCTCTTCTCCAGATGCGGCGCTACACTAGAGACGCTCTCCAAAGACGACCGACTCGTGAAGCAGGCAGAATAGGCTGATCTGTTAATCGGTGGAGAAAACACGAAGCCGCAGACGTGTCTGTCACTCGCCGCGTAGCGTTGGACCGTGGCTAGGCTCTCTTTCTGCCGCGTCGTGTTCATGTGTTTCCAGTTGCACGTGCTACTGGAAACACACGTGAAGAGAGGATTGGCAAGTGTCGATAAGGTTGCCGCGGTTCGGAGCTTCTCGCGTTGAATATTTTGTTTTGTGTAAGATGAGGTGATGAAAACTTCTCTGGATTACTTGATTCCTGGTGGTTTTTTGAATGATACAACTCGGAAATTATTGCTCAGAAGTGAATGATCATTTGCAGTCCCAGCATTCTTGATGAAAATATTCAATGAGAGGAGCTTACTCAAAAATTGAAGTAATCTTGGTCTTTCGAGTATTTTCTAATTGAAAAATCTTCAGTAGTTCAATCAAAAAGGCACCTGAAAAGTGAAAATTAGTATTGTGAGTGAAGTTTTATATCAATACTCTTCTAAATTACGTTGTGTAACGTTTTTGTTTCAATTCCATCATGAATGTTGAGTTTTTTCTTCCGTGTAATACAATGTTCATATAATATTCGGATGTAATTGTTTCATACAGCCTTTTTTCACTTTGTATCTGAAATAATCTTTTTGTGTATGATCAACTCATCTTTGTAAGAAATGTTTTACTAACGTATTCAATTTATTTTATTTATTTATTTCACGGTGTGTTGTAACCATAATGCTATGATTTTTTATGCAGAAAAAGTGGAGTTTGAAATTTTATTCGAAAGTTTCCTCCACTCTATTTAATGACAGAGTTGTAGATAGCCAAAAGTTTTCTTCTTGGAAATAGTTTGCTTGCTAGTTCCCTTACATGAATTATTGAAAGGATGCAACATTTTATGAAAATATATTCTTTCCGTAGGAAAAAGTTATAAGTAATCCAGGAGAAAGATTTCATGTGCTTCCACTCGAGTTGAGCTTTTTTATTATTGATTTATTATTGTCTCTTTCTGGGAAAATATGATGAGTCTATATTGCACCGTGAATATTAAACAGCCATGACAAATTATCAGTTGACATTGTTTTTTTCTATTTTTGATGAAATCAGTTATCAAAAAAATAGATTTCATTCTGTATTTGTATAATGTGAACAACCTTGATGTTGGGATGATATAAAACTAGTCACTACAGGCAGAAAATGAAAATTTGAAAATAGTCACTATAGTTTTATATGTTTGTGACCAGGATAAATTTTCTAGAGTAATTTTCTCAGCTAAAATTTTCGGTAAGATTTCGAAATTCTATCTGTCTTACATGTAAGACAGTATTTTGAAGTTAGTGAGCTGCTTACTTCATATTCCCCACTGGAATTTGTCATTTGATTAATATATATGTACATTGTGTGCCACGTCGAGGTTTTATTAGATTTTTGGGGTGACGGGGTAATGTTCCGTATAAAAATTTCAGATATCAATACACTGTGTTTATATGAATCTGATATACAGAGTGCGAAATATGCATGTCACATATCAAAGTGGGTTTTTTCAGATGAAATGTCATATAAATATTACTTTTCATATCGAGTTCCACAGAATAGTGAAAAGAATATAGAGTTGTGTAGGTATTAGGTATATTGTGAGCTGTCCCAATAGATTGAACAAAGAAAATTCATCTCGTGGTCTTCAGTATGTGGAAGTTTGATCGGTCAAAGAAAACGAAACAACTTATTTCTGATGAAATTTTTAAATCTGCCCATTCAAGAGAGAATTGATAAATGATAACATAATAATGTCTTACTTTTTCTGACAGCACAGTATTACATTAGGCGACAGAGTTTCCACAGAAGTAGGTTTATTTATATTATTTCAAATTATCGTTGAATATTGTGATACACTGAAAATATACAAACACTCTTATTCATGCAACGAGCTTTTCTGCGAGTGGAAAACACAGTATTCAATAAGTATCTGATCATAACGCTGTACTTTCGCAGATCCGTGAAGTCAACAGAATAGATTCAATTTTGAAAACTTTGCCAGTATGATTATCTATTGAAATCATTTGAAATTAGAGAAAAATTCCTACCGAAACGGCTTTGAATGACCTAAATAATATCCACAGATATATGCGAATCAGATACAAAAGACAATATCAATAAGAAAGGAAGATTCAGTAAACAAAAAAATTAGGGTGATCAACATCTGTGTTCCCAGATTCATGGATAATTAAGCAAATCAATAATGAAATCGCTCCATTACTACTGTTATGATTTTCGTTAATACTTCATCGCCTTCCAGTTAAAAATAACATGTATCCTTTCAAATGCGGAATGAAGTCATGCCATAAATTTAAAATTAGAGTAAGTTGTGCGTTCGTTCCTATTCTGGATGGCGTTATCGACACTGCTCGAAATGGAAAGTTTGTGTAATAAGTGAGGGTTTGACGCCTATTCAAGAATGGCAATTCCACTGGATGTCGCACTCCTGGTTCTTCTTCTCCAAGGTCTACCTTTGAATAGTTCTACAACCAACATCGTAGAGAGAGTTGACGTTTTTGGTAAATATCCCATTGAAAATTCATATTATCTTAAATTACTTGCTACATTTTTTATTCATTGTAAGTGGTGAAAAATAATATAGTATTCAAATACTTCCACAATGTGGATTAGTCTGAAGAAATTATTTCAGTAAGATCAGCTGGGAATATATTGAGGGGTTACACTGCCACTTCCCTTATTCATAAGTCTGCCATGTCTGGTTGCATGAATCAGAGAGGATTAGTTGCAAACGCAGATAACATGCCTCATCAATAATTTCAAGAGCACATTTTTTTTCGTACCACCAAGTGCACAAAATAGACCTCACAATTGGATATACCTCCTATTGGGCCATAGTATAGGTCAGCAATTTTGAGCTCTCCGAAATAGTGAAGGCTTGGGCATTCTGCGGTTAATACATCTGGAAAATTCATAATAACTTCGATAAAGGATATGATTTGGTCAATTATGCGCTATATTCTGAATAATGATGAAAACCATATCGTCAAGTGATATGCAATAAGGTGACCTTATTTATTGGTTCATTTTGAAATATTGTCAAAAACATATACTTGATCTTTCCCTAAGCTATACTGTAGTAAACAATGTCTTGATAGTATATGCTCCCCAATATCAAAAAGGCCATTACTACATCTGAACATGAAATAGTGCTAAACTTTTATCTGACTGAACAAAGCGAGTCTTTAGTCAGTCTTTGAGTTAAGTTTCATCAGCTCAAAAGTCAGTTTGAGCCTTTTCAAGGGAGCGACAACAGAATAACAGGAAATCTTTTAAATTTCAAACGTATGAAAAGGGTTAATATATCAACATTCAATAAAATGGCCTGGTCTAGTAGTATTTGATGGTAACAATACCTCCAGTTCAACATCTTCAACTTTTTCTTGGTGGCTCCCTGTGCTCTTTTATGTCTATATGAAATAACTTTTACAACATCTTAACAAGTTTTTATACAAACTGATAACCGTAAGTATCATCGTTTAAACGAAACATATCAGTTCTGTTCTTTGGGGCCTTGGTGAACTATATAATAATTATTTGTTT
Source organism: Leptinotarsa lineolata (assembly GCA_015342045.1). Taxonomy (NCBI): domain Eukaryota; kingdom Metazoa; phylum Arthropoda; class Insecta; order Coleoptera; family Chrysomelidae; genus Leptinotarsa; species Leptinotarsa lineolata. The sequence goes on from WOGR01003307.1 coordinate 6,683, forward strand.
CTTATTCTTCGGTAAAATTGCACGTACCAGTGGATAACAATGTCTGCTAAGACCTAGTGAATGTTTATCATACCAGATTTTGCGAAAAGTTCAACATTCTAGTTTTGGAGAGCGAGTCATATGCAACCAACAATATGTGGGACGTTCTCAACTGGTAATCAATAATACGAAGAATAAAAGAACCTACTTTGAAAATATATTTCCTTCGATCCGATTCTAGATCGCAGTAGGTACCGACTAAATTCAAATGTTACACTTTTGGGCCACCCGGCCCACAAATGTATTTATAGTTGCCACGGATACTCACATTCCTGTATTGTCTCATAAATCTTATTCGCCCTAAGTTTTCAGGACAGGGATGTTTTCAGCAGCATTTTCTTAATGTTTCTCTGGAGGCATGTGGTTGTTTGGAATTTCTCCAACCTATTATTCTCCGAACATAACAATAGCTGCACACATTAAACGTCTTAAAATATTTTATGGGCTTACACACATTCTCAAATCAGCGTTTGAAAATCTCTCACTTAGCCAAACACTGATTTTTATGCTGCTTTTATTTTTAGACGCAGACGTTTAGAATGGGGTGACAACAGCTCTGAATAACTTATGGCAAAAATATGAGTTTAAAAACAGATGTTCACTTGAAACTGTCACTTGTCTTGCAGTCGCTTGACAAGCCTCATATGTCTTTCCGACCAGCACCTTTTTCAACAAAACTGAATTCTTTGAATAGTATTATTTTTTGTCAGAAATAAATTGCTGTCTGGAAAATGATGTTTATGTAAAAAGATCGCTTGTTTTTTGGGTTTTTAGAAGAATTTGTTGGACCTGTCTGTATTGAGGAAATGAAATTTTTGTGAACTTCCACATACTACTACAGTATTGGATTGGGTAGATATAATGTCCACTTAATATTATCATCTGTGTTATTGATAACTTGTTTATTTTGTGGAAATTCATGATCACTTCAATAAGATGACTGAAAAAACTTTTTTGTCTTATTTCCACTACGTTTATTTATTCTTACGACCGGTTTCGGGGTTTAGCCCATTATCAAGTTATCAAGTTAGTTAGTTTCACTTGATGATGGGCTAAACCCCGAAAACGGTCGCAAGAATAAATAAACGTAGTGGAAATTAGACAAAAAAGGTGTTTTCATTCATCTTATCTCCACCATGTGTAAGGTATTGGAGAAGATTTTGAACGCTAGACTACAGTTCTTTCTCGAACAGAATAACCTTATAATTCCCCAACAAAGCGGATTTCGCAAGAACCGCTCAACAACAGACAATATGGTTATCTTACAGTCAGCCGTCCACGAGTCCTTCGCAAATTGACACAAGGTTATAGCCATCTTTTTCGATATTCGTCGAGCATTCAATACAGTTTGGAATCGCAACGTATTGGAACAGATGAAAAAGTGGCATATCCAAGCAAATCTACTTGCTTTTATAGAAAATTTCTTAAAAAATAGATCCTTTTCTGTGAGAGCTAATGGCATAGACTCTGAGCAAAAGTACCTCAAGAACGGAACCTCTCAAGGATCATCACTCAGCGGCCCCCTCTTCCTCATAGCTATCAACGACATCTTGAAGAATATCAAATCCCCAGTCAAAGGACTGCTATACGCGGACGACAGATAATTTTTCGGGAATGCCGATTTCTAACTCCGGAATTCTTCAAAACTGTAAAGAACACTTTCGAAAGTGGACTGTATTATTGTATGAAACTAGATGGAGGTAATTTTGAACAATTTATCCGTTGATTTTGTTGCCATTGATAATGATTCCGTTGATTTTCTCAATGAAATGAGCGACAGCGAATCTTATCTTTTTTCTTGAATAAAATGTTCAACACTCAATTTCTCAATAACGAATGAACCGATTTTGAAAAAAATTACAGAGGTAATAGAGGAACAAAAGATCTTTCAAATGATGTATCACTCGACCCCCCCATGCCACTGAAAAAATAGGGGGGTAGTTGCTGACCGCAGAAGGTGAAGTTTCAGGTATGATTTTCATATCAGAATCAGTCCCCCTGGAAATAAAAATTAACGTATTCTTCGATTACAAGTCCGGTTCTGACTTACAGGGGGGTCAAATTTTTGTTAGAAAGCCCTGTATATTTTCTGTTTCTAGTAATTTTTGTTCCCTCGGGATGATTTCAATATATGGGGGGGTGAACGCTTAGAAAATCATGTATATGATTGTAATAATCTTATTAGAGAAATATAAGCTGTTTGAAATATAGGAAATCCACTCACCTTCGATAACCGACTTCCTAATAATCATAGGACGTTGACATCATTTTTCACCAAAAAGACTGATATCTAAAATCCTCCTTAGAGACAAGTCGACAGTTGATAATCTAATCCAACGAATTATCCAACCAAATATCACTATCGAAAGGAACACTGATGAACCAAAGCCGCCTATAGCGTAAAATATTTAATCGACAGAATTGAGCGTTCAAGACATTCGAGCCATTTTATGAATGAAAAACTATACTTTCCTTTTTCGTACCCGATCGTTCCTATCGCAACAAAACAAATAGTTTTCCCTTTTCATCGATGACGGCAGCAGCTCTAGTGTGCGATAGAAATGAGAATTGAACTGTTTTCATGGTTGCCTACCTTCCAGGAGTGTTCTTTAAATTTTATGGATAACGTAACATAGTTCTACAACTCCTCTTCTGGAAATATTTCATATTCTTGTTCACAATCCCAGTCTAGTTCCATGTTCATTTGCAAACAATAGTTTCCATTGTCGAATCCGACATATATAGTAATGAGCTGTTAGGGAGTTGGGTCGCACGCAATTTCCAGAACCAATCACTTGTATATGGTGTTGCATAAGGAATAACTGTCCGAATTCTCGGTACAATTACAAAATCGTCACTCGGGTTCGAGCAACTCCTGAACTTTTAACACAAATAAACATATGACGTACAGGAGTGAAATCCGGTAGGGTCACGTGGAAAATTAAATCATTGTGGACTGCTCTCTCTGGTATTTTCCTTGTGAACTTCGGAAACAGCCGTAATTCATTTAAAATTTTATCACATCATTCCCTTTTGTGCTGATCCATGTTCATAATGGTGAGCTGTGCCATTCTGCAAAGGGGTGTATTACGAATTGTTCATGGGTGAAGTGAAAGTGGGATCCGCTAATATGATTCTCATATGAAATGAATCTAAATTGAATGAAGTTACTGAAAAAACTCCTACACCAGTGATGTTGGTTCGTTTAATAATAGCGAGCTGTTTGGAAAAATCGGTATGTCAGAGAATGTAATGAACAAATCAATCAAGTTACTCTGCCATTGAATTTATATATTGAGAAATACCCATGTTGTTAGGATTGGCAATGAAGTTGCTCATTTTTTTTTGCTTATGAGCCGTTTGACATTGTTGCATCATGGGCCTTTTGCTATTATCGTTCCATTTTTTCATGACATAAAAATTTGTCATATTCTTCAACCACTTTGAGATGTTTTATTTGTTACTACCCACAATCATCTTCGAATGACGAATTACTTCTTAATGATGCTATCAGATTATTTATGGGTCAATTAGCCGTTGTCATTTCGTATGTATGCAGCTTCTTCACATTTACTTTCGAACTACTATTCTTTCAGGTGGATGATTTATGCTTCAGATCACTTATTGTTATATAAATAAGTCCAAACATGTCCCGCTCTTCCCGGTTTGCTAGTTTCTGCTTCAACATATATAGGTTAGGTAAGGTTAGGTCAGAAGTGAGTGAGTCTATTCGACCCTCCACCTCAACCCACAAGGTTTATTGTGGCTCACACCAATTCAAACTCGACCAAATAAACCCAGCGCCTTGTATGGTGAGTGATTTTTCAGGTCAGATAGCAAAAGTGTGGTTCTACCAAACTCTAAAAACCCGATTCGGTTCACGGTGGGGCAGGCACAAAGTATATGCTCTGCTGCTCATATTCCAAACAGAGGCGACACACACTGTCTTCTGACAGTCCGAATCTCTGCATATGATGGTTCAGACGACAGTGACCTGTAAGGAGGCCTGTTAGACGTCGTAGTTCATCCCTACTAAAGTCCAACAACTTTTTGATTTCAAGCTCCGAAGGGTGAATAAACGCCTTGGAGTGAACCAATCCCGGAAGATTTTACCAGAAGTATTCAAATCTTCTTGCCATCCAGGTGTTGAATATATATTTGGCAAAGCCTAAAGTAATATCAATGACAGATTCTGGTCCGATGAAGCTACTTGCAGCACCCTCCTGTGCAAGGGAGTCAGCGGCATCGTTGTCTTCCAGGCCAGTGTAGCCAGGGATCCAGACAAGAGACAATTTGTTAAGTCTTCCTATTGAGGAGAGTCGTTTTTGACAATTTGCTACCAATTTAGACGTTGCTCGGTAGGAGCCAAGAGCTTCCAACGCCGCTTGACTGTACCAGAAAATTTTTATTGACTTGTGTGTGAGGTTGGATTCTACCAATCTCTCCGCACACAATTCAATAGCAAAGATTTCCGCTTAGAATACAGTTGCAAAGGTCCCTAGGCAGGTTGTAGGTTGATAGTGACTCATTTCAATTTATGGCACTAGGTTGATAGTGACTCATTTCAATTTATGGCACTAGGTTGATAGTGCCATAAATTGAAATGAGACAATCTAATTAAAATCCACGGAGACCGAACAGAGAAGCGTGCTATACCTGGATAGGTGCTAGAATTTTCAAGAACACTTATGATTTACAATCCGATGAACGGCTACTGCGCTGGTTTCGTGCAATAAGCGTTTTTTCTTATGCACGAAATTCCAAGCCCAGTGTTGGCAAGTTTCATTCATTTACAATCAAGTAATATGAGGAGCTATGTTGGACGCCTATTTTCTACTCTGCATCTTAAACTCCTCTGCTGAAACTGAGTATGTAGAATGAGGTACTGTGTATTTACACTAATACCGACAGAAATTTCATTGGTGGATCTGTTAAATCTGGCTAGTAGATACTTTCACTGATTATAACAAGCGACTGGCATGTAAGTTATTCACGTTCCTCTTGACTTAGAGTCCGTTAACTAGAAATACGATGCAATTAGTTGTTATCATAAGTAGTCCACCTTGCAGCAGAAGCTTCAGAATATCCCTATCATCCGTGAGGGTAATAGTCCTCCAAAATACCTTGCTTCATCCCAAGGTGGTATGGATGACTCTAACTTCATCCAGAATCACTAACGAAACTTTCGAGATACCAGGCGCCTTCTTGTCGAAGATATGTATGATAATGTGAAGCTCTGCAGTGCTAGACCTCCTTTCACAACCTACCCGTAGCCATGACTATGAAATAAATAAAGAAATCAATCCTGAGTCTACAGAGAAGATAGATATCGAGCAAATGACTCAAAAGTCCTTTCTGTAACATCGGATCAAGAACAAGAGCTTCTCAGTTCTTCAATTCTTGATTGTATTAAGAAACCTAGGAGGCTATGTATAGTAGCCAAGAAGCGACTTATCACCTCTCTAAGAGCAGGATAGACCTAGAGGCGAGAAGCTTTTGCTTGGTTGAACTTTATGCATAGTCATGTATAGCTGACTTATAGATGCCCTCATATGAGAAGATTGTTGTGAAAATTTTTCACTTTGAACATTCGACAACCTCAATATCGACCAATCGATGGTATGCAGTTATGGCAACCGTGGAAGATGTTACACAAATATGCCCATAGGTACTATTCCAGAGCTGATTCCGGCCTGAATAGTTACAGGTTACCTTAGATGATCCGGAAGACATCCTATCTGGTGGGTGCAGCTAGTACCTGCAGTCATGGAAGACCATCCCCTTGAAATTCATCACAGAAGATATTTTTCCCAACATACAACACACCTACCTAAATAAGGTAGTGCTAGCACTGAACTCCAATCACGTCCTCGCTAGGTTAGGGAAAATGTATAAAGGTTTGAATTCTGGATTATAAGAAAATTTAGACCTTGTTAGCAATTCATTTTATTGAATTCAATTATTTATTGAAATTCTCAGAGCATATTCTCTGTGCCTGCCCCGCTGCGAAACGTATCAGGTTTTAGCATTTGGCAGAGACGCATTCTTGCCAGCCATCCCGAAAGATCACTCATAAAATAAAGTTATCGACTTCGTTAAAAAGCTGGATTTAGTTGGTGAATTCATCATAGCTGCACTAATGGCGAGCTGATTTATTAATCGTTTGATATTCATTTCTCTTTCATCATGTCTTATTCTAACCCTTCCGAAATCTTAATGTCGTGTACTATCATAGAAATGAGGTGTGTTTCATATTGTTGAAGTGAGCAATGAATATTTTTGTGTTTATATTTACTTTCAGCACACGAAATTTCTTTGCTGTGCTTTTGCAATCACTGTATCCTATCATAGCACTTCGATTTAGAGTGCAACGGTGCAACACCTATTAGCAAACCTTTATCCAACAGGAATCCAGTGAATATGAAATATTTATTGTCTCGTTGCTCTGATCTGAGATCATTAGATCCTGTAGGAGAGTTTTATTTCTTTGAATTGACTTACATGGTCGGTCTAAAAGTCTAATATACCAAGTGCCTTGAAGACTGTCTTGAGTTTTATGTTCGACCGACGATGATGTGGAAAACATGGTGATACAAATGCGCTGTCTTGAATAATTTCTCATGCTGGAATGATATTTTAGTTTTCAATAACAGCTAAGTATTGAACGTAAATGTGGTCCAAGGAAGAATCCTAGAGGTACCCGATCGACCAGTCTCGTACTCGCAATAAATTATGCAATATGTGATGTTTCTCATTTTTCGTAATCAGGTATTGCCCATCTTTGCAATTGGCTGCACCGCGCTGATGAAGCCAATAGCCTGAAACATGTGTTCGCGGTTCGCCCCAATTTTTGGAGTGTTTTGTCCACGAATTCTCCTCTTTTTGATTTATAAAACACATACACGATAACATCTATATCTGTATTTATATCCTGGACCTATAGCTGCCTATGTGGTCATGTTAGATGTAACCTGGGAGTGCTAGGTCTTCTAACTGAAACCACAAATGTGAGGTTGGCTACTGTTGGTAACACGTGCATATGCGATGTTTTTTATTTTTGGTAAACAGTTGTTGCCAATCTTTGCAATTGACTGCACCGCGCTGATGAGGCCACTAGCCAGAAGCACGTGTCTACGGTTTGTCCCCATTTTTGTCTTTCATAAGTCTGCATACCGCAAATATGATCTTTCGTAAAATGTGAGGTTCAATAAATTTATCTCATAAAACTGGTCTATTGAATTCATTGTGATACGAATAATGAGAACTAAACTACATCAAATTCCAGAAATCAAGGTGAGATACGATCTGGAGCAGTGCGAACAGTGAATCAATATAATCGAATAAAAGTGTTATTATAACTAAGCTCTTACCTTCATCATAATGATTTTTGATTGTTGGTTCAGTATTCCATTTGAATTGTCTCCAATTAAAACCGCCAGAAGACGCCACTTGTTTTGTGGTGGTTGACTGTACATTTTCAGAGATGGTGGTGAGATCCTTATTATTTTTTTTCTTGTATAGTCTTTCCGGCCATGACAATTCTTGTTCTCCCGATGTGCTCGGCTGCTTAGTTTTTTCACTAATCGTGCTAGTCCATTTTTTTGGCTTTGTTTTTTTCCGTCTACTACCAGGCCAAACAAAACCAAATGGTTCTGCTGTACTAGGTGACCTCTTCAACATTAATTTAGAATTTTGTCCTACTTTTTCTTGGGTTCTGAGATTATGAAATAAGTCTCCGAAGTGATTGGGAATATTCACAGAGCTATATATAGAATAACCTTCAGTGGTTATATGAGCATCCCCCTCTCCTGATATACTCACTGAAAATTTTGAGAGCGTTGGCCTAAAAAACGACGATTTCTGGAGTGAGGCCTGTGCTTTCTTTTGCGCTTTCCTTTCCTTTTTTTCGTTCTTCGTTTACTGCGACATTTTTCGCCGGAAGTTTTTTGGTCCGTTTTGGATTTCCAATTCAATATTTTTCCTAGACCGCTGATTTCCTTTTCTTTGTCAGGTATTTCCGAAACAAGTTTAAAGTTCAATTCGAATATAGGTTTCTCAGTACTACATGTGCTGAGATCTTCAAAAGGTAAACTTCTTTTCTTCTGTCTATGTTCAAGTTCGTTAATTCCGTTTAAGATATTTTGTACTTCATTCACAAGTTTCAAGTCTTTCTGAAGACGTTTCAACTTGGAAGTCATATCTCTCAGTTTTACAGAATTTGATGTAGCCTCAGTCGGCTCTTTTACGATACTACTACTTTTGGAAGTAGTAACATCTGAGTTCTGCTTGAAGGTGGTAGTAATAGTTGTCACTGTTGACGTTTTGTAACTATTTGATGATCCTTTCAAAGTATTATTAACTAACAACTCTTCAGGGTTATAATTCACGGATGAAGTAGTACCTTGAGAAGAAGAAAAAATATCAGATATTATTTCAGTTGTATTTATACCAGATGGGGGAGTCTTATAATGACCAGGACGAGGATATTCTTTAACAGATGAAATCATATCAGTTACTGAATCATTTGCTTTTTCCATTCCCAATGATGTTGCACACCATTCTTCAATATTCAGGGTTGAATTGGACGAGTTGCCTATATTCAGGTATGAATCAATCTTTACTTTTTTTAAGGAAGTTTTTCCATATCCTCTTCCTATTTCACTAGGATTCATTTCCAGCAGTTTTGACATGTTTACACTAGAAAGTGAATTGAAATCAGGAGCATCAGGTGCATTTGGTGATTCGGTTTCCATTATATGTTCTGTGGTTTCAGTCGATTGAATTGTTTCCTCGTTAAAGTTATTTGACAACTTGGGCAAGGATCCTAAGCTGTCTTTTAAATCTTTCTTTGAAGAGTCTGTGTCTTCTGGCATCCTCATGTTCAAACTTTTGAGAACATTTAACATTTCTTCAGTTTCATTTTGGCAGTCATTGACTTCTTTTTTCAGTTTTGGCGGAGGATAGAGATTGGGATACTAGAAATGAAAAAACAGTTAGTAAGAATAGAGGTGATTACTGAGAGAGTTTTTTTAACCTTTTCAGTGTAACGACCTACTGAAAAGCCAAGAAGTTGACTGAATACCTTGCGACATGTCAGTTAAATTTTTTTTATCTTACATTTATCGGAATTATAAGTGATACATCTTTTTTTGCCACAGATTACATAACAATATATTTATCCTATTCAAAATTTAGTGATATAAGTAGAAATTCAAAATTTAATAAGTAATGTAAATTATGAAACAATAAAAAAATCAATTGGCGCTCCGGGGCGACTTGATTGATTCCAGTGGCGCATTTGCTTTTTCAGCTGCAGGAAAACCCGGAAAAACCTGCAGCACCAC
>WOGR01003309.1:0-16062 GCA_015342045.1 Leptinotarsa lineolata
GCCAAAGTATTTCATTTTGGTGCACAGTAAATGATGATTCATTGTATCATGTATGTATGATTCATTGTATCATGTATGTATGATTCATTGTATACCCAAATAAAAAACAAAAGTGAGTTTATGCTATTTAATTTGCACCGTACGCCACTGTTCACCTTATTATTAATGATAATCGATTCTATTTATACTCCTTAGCTTTGATTCAGGATTGTTTTCTCATTATCTATGGATGTACTACTGTTCTTGAGCTTTAGAGAAATAATTCTAGACACTCACTGTCGTGTATACGAGGTAAGTGGAGAGTGGAGGAAATCTAAATCGTAATAAGAGGTGATTTTTAGGTTAGGTTAAGGCTTTATTAATTATATCAATGGAAGAAAGTAACCATAACGCATATGTTTATTCTAAATGTATATAAGAAAAACATATTTATACAAAAATCAATATAAAATATTCCGCAGAATACGGTTTATACAATCTTAAATTCAGAGGACACAATAAAATATAATATTCGAAAATGTTAAAAATTTTTTTTGGAAGTAATGATCTGTTCAGGAAATGCTTCTTCGCAAGAGTCACTTTGAAAAATCTAGATAGCTTCCTGATGAGAAGCTGCACTTTGTGTACAGATAATTACTCCGACAATATCACGCAAATATAGTATAAGTACAGGCTAAGATCACGCTTGCTTTTTTATCTTTCGACCAACACCAATAATCACAATTTGGACGGCTACACTATTTGAACTTTTATCACTGTCGGGAACCAATTAAATGAACAGGATTTTTCAACAAGATAATTTTTTCAATTGGTTAAACTAAAAACAGTAATGACTCTTCAACTTGTAACACTTTTTTCGAACTAAATATGTACTCTTTTATCGTTAAACCTGATTACTATCATAAAGGGTGTTTCATTGGGAAAGGCGCTTACATTCTCATAAACCCTTGTGGGTTGCGGTGGGGGGTCGAATAAACCCACTCACTTCTGACCTAACCTAACCTAACCTACATTCTGGGAGACAATTCTAAATAACCAATTCAATGGGTCTCAGATTCTTTGTAACCAACACTTGATTTATCTATTTCATATCTTACCAACTACATTGTTACTTTTTTCTTATTCACTATTCTTTGTCTGATCTTGTAAATATTTTTATAATAGGATTCCAGGATTTAAAAAAGCATTTTTTACAATTTTCTCAATTTTCGGGTAATAAACCTTAAGTAAAACATACCGGGGAGATAATGCTAATTTCAATTAACTTGCGAACACCCTGTATATATCCCTCCCCAAACGCAATGAGTCAAAACTGCTGCGATCACGTAGACCAGTTATATCCAATAAACGTAACCAAATCATTTGAACTTCTTGCAAAATATGTACCCGTCTCTCTCGATAGAGGAATGTATTTTTCTCATAACAGGGTTATGGTGAACTATTTTTTGAAACAAAACTTTTCAAATCATTGGATAGGCAAGAGTACACCTCATAATTGGCCTGCAAGATCGCCCAACTTTAACCTAATCGACTACCATATTTGAGGATATTAAAGACCATATTTCATGAACATCATGATTTCGTTACACAGGGTGTTTGTATGTTACTCATATTTCTCAAATATGTTTTGCTTCAAGATTATAATCCATAAATTAGGAGAGTAATTGAAAGGTTGATAATGTTGTTCATAAAAAATTCGTTATCGATGGAAACAAACCTTTTTTAAAATTTTGTACACCTGCCTTTTTGAAATATTTACATTCGAGTTAAATTAATAGGCAATAAAAATGTATGCAGGAATACCGAAGATATTTTAACAAACCTAATGTTTCCTGCTCTTTTCCAAAAAACCAAAGAAAGTTTCAAAACAGTGTTGATTTGAAGTGGATCTTATTTGAAAATTTATTGAATCCGGACCTGGATTTCAATTTTTATCAGTACTGTATTGGAAGAATATTTGTAATAAATATGAAAAATTTTTAACTGTGGTTCGTAAGATATGAAAAATTGAGTAACTAAGCAAAATTGATGGATCATCATGTATTTTGGTCATAAATATTTAGAGACTCTTCAGATGAAGGTTATTTAGAACCTTCTAGGTGTCTCTCTTACAATAACATATGCGCATTTTCAATGAAACACACTGTATAACCCTTGGTGCTCAAAAGACTAAAAAACTTTTTTTAATATTATGTATTTGAATTATGTTAAATTGAAGAGTTATCTGAAATGAATGTTAGTTGGGTCTTAAAAATCTGAAACAAAAAATACAATACGATATGGAATAAAACTTTGAAAACATTAAAAAAAAGAGTTATGCGTTTAGGAACTTTTTGTCTGCTTCAAATTTATAGACAAAAATTTTGCAACTCAATTAGTTGAACTTTATGTGTCACCAATATTGAAACACATCCGAGAAATTCTAGCACTAGATCAACATTTACAGTGTATCCTAATTTTGTTCAAAGTCTTTGTATTTCCTTCAGATATTCTCATTAATAAAATTACTGGTAACCATTCAAAGTTTGGCCTAATTACCTACTCCTTCTTTATCTGTGGTAATTCTAATTTTTTACAAAAATATATCATTCATTAAGAGAATTTTAACTAAAAATTCAATAATAAAAGTTTGCCAGGAAATAAAATACTGAATTTTCCCGCATACCCACCAGTTAGATGAATTAATTAATTATGCAAGAAATTGTTTGTTTCAACTAAAAACTATACTACATTCGAAATTATTATATACAACAGTAAGAAATCGATGAAATAGAATCTGACATGGGAATTTTAGTTTATTTCCTAGATGATAGACAATTACAAGTACACCAACAACAACAAATGTGGTCGATTCGTTTCTTGATATAAAACTTAACAAATATTAAAATACCTTACAGCTAATAGTGACTTTCAGTAAACCATGTGTTGGGTCGATAAGAGCACCAAAAAGTTGACAGTGAGCTTGGCATTGATCGATTGCTTTAAAAAAAATTTCAGTGCAATATTTCAACAGCCAAGCCCAGCATCAATATTTTATTCATACAAAATGTATTCAAGTCCAAGCACAGGATTCGAAAAATAACATAGTAGGAAACTAATTAGTTCTATGTTTTGCTAAACAGATTATAACAACAACAAAACTAAACTGGACTTGGTTTAATACTACAATAAAATATATCATTTTACTTTCACTTAGTTACAATATTTTTAAAAGACCGAAGTTAATTTTCAATGAAAATTTTCTAAAAAGGAACAATATTGTTGTATATATTGCACTTTTGGTTGAAGCATTATGAAGAAGCATTTTTTTTGTCAAACCTCTAGACCACAGTTTCGCCTTATATATCAACCATTTTGTTTAAATTTTAAATTCACGACTCAAACAGGCCTATGTTTTACTTCTAGCAGCTGTGGATGATTTTCTACAATATTGAGTAAAATGCCTTCAATATATGTTCGAAGTTGTCTGTTCACTTCTTGCTGTTCCTTTAGAGCTTGATGAACCTGAAGGAGAGATTATTTATGAATAATTGATTACACATATACTTTTCAGATGGCATACAAAAATATCAAATTTGGAAAACAAGATTGAAGCAGTAGATGGAGATCATAACTTTCTATAGTCTATTTTCATAAGCAGCGGAGTAATGAATCATTTTCAAGGTGTACATAATTGAGGTACTTTATTACCTGAAGAATATGAATTAACACATTAACCGCCAAAGGTGCGTAAACGCAACTTCTCTATACATATTTTTTTGTGGTTTGGATCAATATTATTTATGTTTATTCTGATGGATATTCATAACAATAATCAAGAAAGAGTTAAAAAAATATTTTTATTCAATCCAAAACATGATTTTTTTAATTTCTAAAATTTACTTGAAAATGTTATTAAATTGACCGTTCTTGTAATTCTCCAATAAAATCTATTTTTTTCGATACCGATTATAAAACGATAAATTCATTTCGTGCTGAACAGTAATGAAAAGTATGCTCAATGATAATGTGTATTTTCATATACGTGTATGTTTCTGGATGTCGTTCATTTTTGCATGTACTTGTGATGGTTGCGTATACACACGTTTGGCCGATAATGGTTACATTTTCGTGCACTAGTATGCGAGTTTTGAAAAGTTTGAGAATATTAGAATACGAGTTTAGTTCAGTGCGAATCAGTATCGGCAGGAAAGATTTCTCGTATTTTTTGTAAAAAATTGTCAAAATGAGGTAAGAATCATAACTCGAGTGTAGATTTTGGTATTTCATTATCATTATTTATTCTTATAGTCAGTTTTCCAATTGAGAAATCAAGAGAGCACTGACGACGCAAGAGTTGAGTGCTTTATTAGAGGAAGAGTTGGCTTATCAAAATATTATGATTCGATTGATGTCGTTTATGTGCCGCCGGAAACAGACGATGAGGAGAACATTGATGAAAATATAATCGGAAAAGAAATAATGAAGGGGGATATTGGGGAAACTTATGAAATACAAGTGAATAAGGATAGTGATGATTCAGATGATGACATTCCTTTGAGTGAAATAGCAGAACGGGCTGAGGCGGATGTTGCCGGAACTTCTAGAATACAATCGAATGAAGATAGTCATGATTCAGAAGACGATCTCCCTCTGAATGAAACAGCAAAACGTATTGAATCAGAAAATCAAAAAGCTACGAAATCTCAAAAAAGTGTTATTCCAGAATGGAAAAGAATAGATATACCTACCTACTCAGGTTCTCCCCAATACCATTCTATTGAACATTTGAATAACATAAGGACAGAACATGCCGGCAAGACGCCTTACGAAATCTTTTCACGATTTTTGCTTCCTATGTAACCCAAAAATAACCGGCACGATTCTCATATCAACACATCAGATTTGAAAAAACTGTCATGTATTGGTCGAAGGATGAAGATAAGGAAGTGCGCATTGTGAGAGAAACCATGAGTCGAAATAAATTCAGATCAATAAACCAAAACATCCATTTGTTAGATAACATATTGTTGAACAAAGATGATAAATTTTCAAAATTGACACCAATTTTTGATATTATCAACAGGAAGAATATACAGTTCGGGATATTTGCAGACAGTCTTTCTATTGATGAAGAAATGGTACTGTATTACGGACGCCATTCCTGCAAAATGTTTAATCGTGGAAAACCAGTGAGATTTGGTTTCAAGCTGTGGTGTCTGATACTGGTTACTCATTCAAGTTCATTCAATATGGCGGAAAATCGGATAAAGCAAATGCTACTGTAGAATTAGGCAGTAGAGTTGTTTTGGAGCTCCTGTCAGTAGTCGAAAATCTAGAACAACATAGTTTTCAATAATTGAGAGAAAAAGGATTTTTCGCAGCAGGAACAGTGATGGAAAATCGCACTGCTACATGCCCCATTGAATATAGTAAAAAATGGCTAAAAAGGAAAGAGGTTTTTACACTTGTGCTTTCGATCCCATCCTCGGAGTTCTAGTTGTGCGATGGAATGACAATTCTGTTGTAACTGTGATGATCAATACGTGTGAAGTTCTCCCCCTTGTTCAAGCTAAACGCTGCAATCGAAAAGAACATATAGAGATCCTTATACCCCAGCCAAATGTTATACACCGGTATTTTAAATATATGGGAGGAGTAGACCTCCATGACAATGGTATTGTCAACTATCGAATTAGGATAAGAGGAAAAAAGTGGTGGTGGCTATTGTCCACTGATATGATCGACAGAATGGTTGTGAATAGTTGGAAAATTTATAGAATTGCGAATGAATCCCAAATATCACAACTGGAGTTTCGTTCTTAACTGGTAATAAGTCTACTAAACTGTAGTGGGCAATCAAGTAGTACCGATGAAACATCGAATGGTGCCGAATCCAACCCATTATACGGAAGATCATCTGTATCAGATGATATAAGATTTGATAATGTCGGACATGTGATAATTAGAGATACCAACAGTGCGAGAAAAAAATTTCGATTTTGTAAAAGTAACACCATTTATTTATGTAGAAAATGCAAAGTGCTTGTGCACCCAGATTGTTTCAAAAATTATCATATGAAGAAATAGGGCACCTTATCTATATTTTTTTCATTCGATTATTTTCACCATTTTTGGACAAAGGTACGCTTACGCATCTACTTGTTTCTTTCAATGCTGTGAGTTTATATTTTTTCAATAACGAATTGTTGTTTTTTGGGTATTTTAAACGTGCCACAATGAATATTTTTTCTGAATTACAAATTTCTAAAGTCTTGGCCGTTAATGGGTTTATACGAATTTAAATTGAACCATAGCATTGCCGAAACAGCCTGACAAATTAATTAGGCATTTGGCAATGATAGTATCCGCACTGTTCGACGTTTGTTTGCAAAATTCCGTTCTGGAGACGAGGATTTAAGGATCCTGGTGGAGATTGACCCATCACAAATGGGTCGTAAAATACAAATGGGACATAAAACTGACATAATCAATCAAAATAGCATAAACTCATTGTGTACAAAAAATACATGAACCATATGATTAAACACATACTCCCACCTTGAACTAGGTTCAATAACTCGTTGTAGCGGTCGTGGTACTGATCCTTTTGATGTCTTCAATTTCCCTAATCGTGTTTTATTGTCGCGACCAAGTATCAATTCTTCAACATAAGCTTAAGGCCATTGCTGTCGTTTCAGATTATCAGCTCCTATTAGTACAACATCACCAAGTTTGATTTCTCTCTGGAAGCACTTCTTTGAAGATTATTTGAATTGCTCTAAATATTCAATTCTGAATCTTTTACGAAGGTCATCTTTAAGTTTCATTCTGTACCTTACATGTCTTCTTGAATCTGAAATCTCTACAGCGTCCATATCTGGATTTCCACATTCTGAAATTCCCTAAGAAACATAGCGGGAGCGAGTGAAACAAGATCTTTACTATCGTCATGCAAATAAGTGAGAGGCCTTGAATTCAGTATAGATTCACAATCACAAAGAATTGTGGACAATTCTTCATAGGTTAAAGTGGCTTTACCTAACATTTTCCTGAGTAATTTTCATGATTCCAATCGACCGCTCCCACTAACTCCCCCACCAGGAAGCTGTTGAAGGATTGAATTTCCACTTTATTCTCTCGACGGTACTGAACATTATTACCATTTTCCAATCCAAGTACAAAAAGGCATTTTTTGCTCCAACAAAATTTGTACCATTATCGTTATTATATAGTCGTTGATCGTCCTATTCTGGCCACAAATTCCTTGATGACTGTAAGAATACATCTGTAGAAAGTAACGATAAGAGTTCCAAGTGAACAGCTCTATAAACAGCACACGTATATAAACATATCCATGCTTTTTTCCCAGTTCGAATATAAAGTGTGTCAGCTAAATCCACACCAATGATTTCGGAAACATGAGTCTGTCGGACACGGTTTTCAGGTAGTGCTACAGGTAAAACATCTATATATCTTGAGCTCAATCTGCGGAATTTCACACATTTCGAAATGATAGATTTCACTGCTTTTCTTCCTCTGATAATCCAGAACTTTTCTCTCAAAATACTTAGTGAACCCTGAACCCCGACATGAAATGATTTTATATGAGTTCACTTACAATAAAATGTTTGGATGGTAGAATGATAGGAAACCGAAAATCATCTCTTCCGGAGACCTTGGTTCTAATCCTCATAACACCATCCTCATCAACAAAAAAACAAAAACTTCCCAACCGAGAGTCGTTTACCCCTTTGAAGGCTTCATTCTGTAGAAATTGATGCATGATGCATTTTTCGGCCAACTCTATTTCTGTCAGGGACATTCTCCATCAAAACGTTTGCCACCCTTACGGCAGTTTACCTTTAATCTTCTGATCCAACCAAGTACTCTTATGGTCTTAGTGAACTTCGAAATTCGTTCATGATACCACAAAAAATCGATAGTCGATGATAAATTAGTTGAAGTGCTGATTCCTTTCTCAGACTCGATTGTCTAATCGTCTCTGATGTAGTGTTGACTAGGCCAGTGTTTCGGAGAACTTTTCAGCCATTCATATCCCTCCCACCATTTCGACTCAATCAGTCGTCTGGGTGAACAACCACGTGTAGAAATATCTTCAGGATTGAGATTTCCAGAAACGTGATACCAATTATTTGGACTTGTCAAGCTTCGAATTTCTTTTACTAGGTTCCAAACAAAATATTTCCATTTTTCGTCATTTTCAATCCAAGATAAGACTGTTGTCGAATCAGACCAGTAATGAACTAACATATTTGGATCTATACTATCCGTGACTGTTTTGGATAATCTCGCTCCTATTGTAGCTGCTAAGAATTCCAATCGAGGAATGGTCATTATTTCAACAGGAGATACTCTACATTTGGCTTGTACAAGTTGGACAGGCACTCCCTTACATGTCTCCCAACAGATATCATAAATATGGCTGTAGCGCAAAATTTTATTGGAATACTTTTATACAACTAAACTTCTTTTTCAAGTGACAAAACTGACAATCAATCAAAATACATAAACTATACAGTGCCTTCATTTCAAAACTTCCCACCCCTAGTACTTCGTTTAGCAGGATAAATTTGCCTTAGGCAAAAAACACATCAATTTAGATATCGAGGGGGAAGTTTAAAACCAGTACCAGTGGTATTTTAGGTTTAACCCCTTACCCCTAGCTACCCCCACTTAAGAATTTTAAATGGCATCCCCTATCTTGTAACACATCATTTTAAAGATCTTAAAAATTCTCACTCAACTCCGTTTAGAAAACTGAAATTGGTTGATCCGTTCTCGTAAAATAGGGCAAAAAGAAAATGAATTATAACAAAATGCAAAAATTTATGGAACCGCTACCACTGACTCAATAACGGTATGTTTATGTTTCACAGTTGCTTCTTGGCGTCAGTTAAAATTGAATGGTGAAAACATTTATCAGAATGAGTTATTCCTGATTTTAAACTGTTTGTCAAGTGGTGTCAGTTGCACTGACAGTAATACAAATCGTAATGGTGTACATTTCACAAGAAAGAACTGAAATTATTTTTATTTATGGTGTTGAAGATAGGTGTGCTCATAGGACAGCCCGGGTTTTCAATGAAAGGCATGCAGGCCAAAATGTGAGTGTCCGACAGTGGCTCGATCAACGGTATCCTGACAAATGGATTGGCAGAAGAGGCGCTCTGGAATGGCCAGCGAGATCTCCGGATTGAACGCCGTTGGATTTCTTTCTCTGGGGTTCTTTGAAGACAATAGTGTACAAAATTCCCTCCGAAACATTTACAAAAGTCCGACAGGAATGGTGAACATTTCGAACACCTAAGTAAGGTACATTTATTCAATTGCAATAGCTATTATTTTATTTTTTATTATAATCAATTTTCTTTTTGTCCTATTTCACGAGAACAAATCAACCAATTTCAGTTTTCTCAACGAGGTTGAGTGAGGATTTTCAAGATCTTCAAAATGATGTGTTACAAGATATGGAAAGCCATTGAAAATCATTGAGTGGGGGTAGCTAAAGGTGAGGAGGTTGAACCTAAAATACCACTGGCACTGGTTTTAAACATCCCCTCGATATCTAAATTGACGTTTCTTTTGCCTACGGCAAATTCTCCCTGCTGAACGAAGTACTAGGGGTGGGAAGTATTGCAATGAAGGCACTGTATACAGTGTGTAAAATCCGAATGGAATAAATTCATTATTTCGGTTACTGTACATACTTAAGAAAACTCCCGAAATATTTCGAATTTAAATTATAATTTGACATTTTTCAACGCGAAAATGCTACCCCTGCCTTCAACCCCTTCCGAATGACAGGTACAACCCTCGATTTTTTGGATGGGAAGTATACGTTTGTGATATATCATTTGAAAGGTATCTTTATCCTCTATTCAAAAATGTTATTGCTTCTAAGTTTTTTGGAACAATTAAGATCGAATAAATTAAAATTATATGGTTATCAAAAATTGATAAAATACACTCAAAAACTACAATGTAATGCAAAACGAAATGAAATGTAGAATACGAAAAAGAACTATGGATTTTAACGAAGTAGATGTTGAGAATGTTCACTGCGAACGTCTTGGCAACATTCTTATCTCGAATAAAACTGTCTTCAAACATTATTCAACATATCAGGCGTGACCAACCTGATCGCAAACGTTATTTGTTTTTTCAAATCATTTAAATCTGAAGATTCAGTTTTGTACACATTGTTTTTCACATATCTCCATGAAAAGAAATCTAATGATGAAAGATCAGGTGATCACGCTGGCCATTCAATCAATCCTCCCTATTCATCGATTGGGAAATATTGTACGGAAGTATTGCCGAAGGTTAACTTGGTAATGTGATGGTGCTCCATTCTGCTGGAACCATATCGCATCCACTGGAACTTGAGGGTTTCCTGGATCAGGTTATAAATTTGTTAAACTTGGAATGACATCATTTTGAAGTAGTGCCAAATAATTATCGCCATTCAGTTTGCACACAATGAAAAAGGGACCAGTGATATGGTTTTCTACAATCTCTGCCCAAACATCAACCTTTTGAGGGTATTTCTTGTGTTCTTCTCTCATCCAGTGAGGATTTTCCGTTGAACGGTAGCGGCAATTTTTTCGATTAACTTTACCGTTAAGATAAGAAGTACGCTCATCAGAAAACATAACGTCTTTCAATTGGATGATATTGTTATACAACGTGTCCATCATTTGCTCACAAAAATGAGTTCTTCTATCATAATCGTCTTCCATGAGCTCCTGAGTAGGTATCATTTTATAGGGATGCATTTTATTTTCTTTTAATATATTTACTATCGATGTATGGCCTAACATTGAATGTATCAGTGGATGCCTGTCTACTTGATTAATGTGGGTTTTTCTCAAAGTGAAGCATCTCATCTAATTTGAGGTCATCACTCATTGCATTGGCAGCTGTTTTTTTATCTGGAAATTTCTCATGGAATAGGCGAGCTACTTCCTGTTATGTTCGGGTTTCATCTCCGTAGCCAATCATTGGTAAAACTGTTATTTTATGAATTTCCGTTAATCTAACCATTTGTCAGACTTGAAGTTGACGAACTTTAAACTTGAATTAAAATACTGACAACTAATGTAGTAACATACAAAACAATTGGACAAGGCGTTTTAAACCGAAACCACAAAAATCATCAACAGTTTTTCAATGGATATAATCTAAAAACAACATTGCTATGGTTTTTGCTCACTTTCTTATTATCAATACCTCAACATAAAATAAATATGATTTCGATCAATTTTATCTTAATTGTTGCAATAAACTTGGAAGCGATGACATTTTTGAATAGTGACTAAAGAGACTTTTCAAACGATATATCACAAGCCTATATTTTCTATTCAAAAAATTCAGGGTTGTACCTGTCATTGAAGATAGGGGTAGCATTTCTCTGTTCAAGTATGTCAAAATATAATTTGAATTTGATGTGTTTCGGAATTCTTTAAAAATATTTACAGTAACCGAAATAATGAATTTATTCCATTTGGCTTTAATACACTGTGTAGAGAAATTCGCAGGAAAACTACAAGGAAAACTATGCATGCCTCTTACATGGAAACCTAAAAACCTAAACATCACGAATGAATCAAAGCTTTTCTCCCTCATGGAGCTATTTTCCAGGGAACTCATAAAGTTCTACCTATTTGAAATTTACCTGAATAAACCACTGCAGTGATATCAGTGGTATCGTTTGAATAGATTAGACAACTGATAGGTAACCTGATAAGTTGTTGCAGAAGCAACGTATCCATATGAAGAAGTTAGGTACATGATGCGAAATCTGTAGGTTCCCCCTGCTTTGATAACAAGGCGGTGGAATATTACCTCTCATAGGGGCAGTTGGACAATTTGCATCTTGTAACTAGTGGTGAAAATCGAAACACGCAGGACGCTCCACGATATCAGCCCTTTGAAGCTATAATAACTTCAGAAAAGGCTAACATCTGACAAATCAACACCGCCATGTACACTGCTGTATATAAACTTCTCGAAACGGAATAGTGGAATTCCACTTCTTTGGTTCAGAACTTAAATGAGAAATATATAAGATGAGAGCTAGGATGGAAGTCGAAAAAGTGGTATGCGTCACGTATTCAATGAGTGGTGGAATTTTCGAAGTGGATGATATTTGGGGCTTCGAACTTTGAGTCAGAGAATGTGAGTAACTACCAATGTGAGATTGTGAGTAACTACCTTGACACATAAGTAACTATTCTAGTATATTTCAAGAGCCGTCACATGGTGTGGATAATCAACTTAGCACTGATTTGAGAGCTTCTGCGTGTTTGAAGCATTTTGTACGTACCTAGTACGTGGACACTGCTGTGAAATTTCCGCAGACGAGAGGCATGAATCCACCAATTTATTTTTCATGTACTGCATTGAATTTCAGGGTCTTCTACAGTTCTCAAAAGTGACAAAAAATAACACGCATGCTATGAATATGGAATTCAAGACAAAGAAATGTACAACGGATGATCTCAAAAGAAGATAGTGCTGAAAATATAGATATGGAGCTAGAAGACAAAAACATCCTATCTATTTGGATGTTGGTGACAGATCAGTGTAGAAGTCTTACAGAAAGGCGAAACACATATAAAAAAATAACAGCCTGAAATATGTTGAAAAAGGTAGGCTTGATAAAGGTTGGAATGAAATGAATTGAAGTCGATTCAAGATACAGAGAAAAAATGGGAGGAGTTTTAACGATGATGAATTTCATGATATTCAATGAAACCAGACCCTCTATTGAGCAAAGTTGCATGTGAAAGTTATAGATGATATGAAGATCTATAACTTTTGTATGAACTATTTCTTCATATAGCCTTAAATTTTCCGACTTCAATTTTTCTAACTGTATTTGGTGGAATCTTACATTTTTCAAGTGAAATAATGTCTATTCAGATTGAAATTTTATTGTTTATTATTGTTAAATGTTTAGAAACATTCTCACTACCATCGTAGCATTATTACACAATGTTTCAAATATTTTACGCCTATACCCAATAATAATATTTCAGGAAACGAAGCACGGTTATTACTTTCGAAATGAAGTCATAGTTATGCTATTTGAGCAAACAATAATTTTTGGCGATTTTCCAAGTACAATGTGTGTATGTGTTGGAAAACAGTTGATGAATAAACTATGAGTAATAAAAATTTATTCGGCCGGTAAATGACACAAGATATTTTGATAATGCAAACGAAGATGTAAATGGAAATACCTACATTGACAATCTGATTTGAAATTTCTTGAAAGTCTATACTGTAATTTGCAAGTGAAAAACAACATAGGAAGTTTGAATATAAATTTGTTCCATTCATTCATAATTCGATAAAACTCAAATGGAAAATTTGTAGTCGATCCATCTCTGTGGAGATTCAAGAGTCACGGATGGTTTTTTCTTAACTTATCAAAGTTTTTTGTTTTTCCATTTATATGTACTCCGAAATCTAATTTGTATTGGTGATGCATCACCCTCCACTGTATGAGCTAGCACCAATTCAGAAGGTAGTTTTCAAGAAATAAATAAAATCATGCTGGTAGCATTTCTCCACGGACAAAAGTTATCAGACTCATCACTGGCCCAAAATAGTATTGTTGAAATATGCCTCACACTCAAGATGAAGACACACCTGAGCGCAGAATTTCGATTTTTGGTACAGACGTGAATCTCCATTAGCCGCACTTTTTGCAATACTTAGCCCAAGCGACAGCCTCGAACCCAGCATACTACGATCACGCCAAAAGGGCAAATTATCGATATTCTGCTTCGCGTTGATGAAACCGTTGAAAAAGTCGCTGAAATATCGTTTCAACCCTACCGACAGATATTGTTCATCCTAACTTTGTCGAGGCTTTCAACAGGGACGCAGTGAGGGGGCTAACGCAGAAACTTGACACACTCGGTATTCGGGGCCAACTAAACCTATAGATTGAAAATTATTGACAGTCACGGTCAAACTGAGTCACTCTTTTTCTTCGGACAGACAAGTCACAAGTGGAGTTCCTCAGGGGTCTGTTGTTGGCCCGCTGCGCGCTCCTCTTCGTTGCTTATGCAAGTGATCTTGCTCTTCATATGAAGTCCTGCAAGTCGTTTTATGCCGATGACACTAAACTGTATGGAAATGCCTTTGTTCAACATCAATTCCTTCAAAAATACCTCAACCCGATTAGTCAGTGGTGTGAGGATTAGCTTTTACCTCTTAACGTTGACAAATGCATCGTTCTCTATCAAGAAAAGAACAGTTCATTCCACACGTACACAATAAACGGCCAATCGTTACGTATAGTGTCCTCACATGTAGACTTGGGAGTTACTATTAATACTGACCTAACTTGGTACGAATATGTATCCACATGCAAACACGCCAACACACTGATCTACCTCATCGAAAGACTGAGAATGGCACAGCTGATAGCTTTTGACCAACGTCGACTCCGTGGGGACCTCATCATATCGTTTCGTATAGCTGGGTACAATTATGCTAATCAGAAAAAACTTATTGTTTTCAACAATGATTAAGGAAGAAGAAATTTGCCACAAGGCAGAGACAATGTTTTTTGGTAAATCGTATTTTCGAAACATGGAATAACTTACTCAACGTTTTAAAAACAAAATTGACATTTGCTTATTTGCTCAATCGTTTCTATGCATTTATCAATTATTTCTCATTTCTTCTGCATGCATTGTAATAACTTGTTGATCTCTTTAGTTTGTAGGCTTCTATAGAACTCTGTGCTCAGCCTTTATTTATATTTAATAATAATAATACCAAATTCAAACTCAAAATTCAAATTTAATATTCGAGTCCGATTTTCAATTATTAATGGTTCTAAATGAGAAGTTACGAAAATAAGAAATCCGTTATCATCTAGAAATGAGAATGAAAAACCTAGTATTCATCATGAACACAGTTATTTCATTGATTTTGACTAATTTATCGTTTCTATAGCTTCTCATTCGGAACCATCAATTGAAAATCAGACTTGAATATGATAATTACAAAAAAATTTAATTTTGGGTTTGAATTTGGTATATAGGGATGTAACCAATTTCAGGGCAACTTTTTCAAATAATTTATTTCGGTATTCTTAATGCGAATCAAAATTGCAGTAAGCTGGGTTTGAGGCTGTCACTCGGGCTAAGTATTGTGAAAAGTGCGGCTAATAAAGATTTACGCCTGTACCAAAAGTCGAAACTACTTTCAAAAATGACTAAAATACAGGGGTGTCTTCGAAAAAGTTTCCGTAGTCAGCACTTCTTGGTGATGAAAAACTCGATAGAATTTTTAATGGGACAACTCAACAAATAAGAAAAATACAACTGATTTGAAATTGAATCATGTCGACTTATTATTATTATCATTATCATTATTGTACATTATACGGTACGGTTATGAAAATTCACCTCTTTCGACTTCTGAACGGAACTAGATTTTTCAAATTCGTGTGATATTTATATAAAAATAAAATTTTTTTTTTGGCTCGTGCTCACTAGTATCACATATCGGTAATTATTATTGAAAAAATACTTGCTTCATAAATTGAAGAGATCTTTCTCCTAAAAAATGTGAAACAGATATCTGAATTCCAATAGTTACCGATCCCAGTTTTGTAGTAATATTCGTTATATTCAAGTGTTTGATATGTTTTTGGAACTTCTGTTGATGCATTAAGTTATTATTAGCCAGTGTATATCATAAACTGTATATTATGGTGATTCGAAAAAATCAACTATTTTCTTCACTTTGTACTCTGAAAAACTGGTTGGTAGTGACCTCAAAAATATTCTCTCCAAGTATGAGCTCCTAATCTCAATGGGAACGTTCTCCGCCTCTCAGTTTTCTATTTTTCTCGATTTAATTGAGCGTTCTGAAGATATTCACCGTTAAACTTCAATGCACACTATGTTTAACAGTTTTTTATTATTAATTTGAACAATTTCAATTTACATCATGAGTTTCGGGAAAATTTATACAGATTTGAGTTTTAATGAATATCAAAATATCTTAAACTTTTTTCTAGTTTTTTTTTTA
>WOGR01003310.1:768-16061 GCA_015342045.1 Leptinotarsa lineolata
TTTAAGTGGAGTATTGTTCTCATATATGGATCTCCGCCCCTTAGCATACTCTGAAGCTGCTGGGTTCTATCCAGAAAAGAGCCATCCGACAGATTGGAGACGCAAACACCTCTTGCAACCTTGATAGTCTGGAACATCGAAGAAAGGTTGGAGATTTGTCTCTCCTCTATAGATACTTTCACGGAAAGTGCTCAAGTGACTTGGCATATTTGATTCCACCAAGAGCAGTACATATCAGAAATACGCGACGGACTGTAGCTTCTCATCGTTTTGAGGTTCAACTCAGTACACCTCGAACTTCGCTGTTCAAGAACTTTTCCATTTGGAAAAATGCGTTTGTGTGGAATAAACTTCCTGAGAACGTTTTTCCAAATGAATTTATTCTCCAGCGATTCAGCTACTTTCGCACAGGTACTGCTCTTAAAGCGCCTTAGGGATTCCTGTAGTGCTTGTGTTCTGTCTTTAAAAAAAAAAGAACACAAGCTAAGTTCGCTAAATTCTATTAAAGGAATGTCTCCACTTGCATGCGGAGCAGTAGCCACAACCATTTGCCGGTTTGTCAACGCGTGGCAGCCGGCACGTGGATCTGGCACTGTTTTTCGAGTAGGTGTGACCGAGTCAGGCCAAAGGAAGAGATTAATTAGTTGACATATCAAGCCAACAATCTCGCCTTTGCGAAGCAGTTTCTCCATCTACTTATGACTTTACACAAAAACGGACAGAAATCATTACCACGTGAGCACAATGAAAGGAACGTAAACAATATTCAAAAGAGTACTCGCCAGAAATGTTGTAGCCAACTCACCACATCACGAACGCACACACTATTACGTACAGAACACAACTCGGTAAATTGTGGGACATCAACCATAATCCAAAACTCGAAAATTTGAAATTCCAATTTCTGGCGAAGGCAATAGGAACACAACCTTGTTCAACGACAGGGCTTTGTCGACTTATATATCACGGAAAATGTTCTTCCACTTATATTGCGAAGAAATATTGGATTCTAAGTAGTTGAAACATTATTCGAAGACGATTTCATACTTGCTACCGATAGTTTAGGTTGAAATGCGTAGCTAAAAGTTCTTCAGTATCACATTTGCCAGTCTCTCTCTTGATCTACAATACCCGGCGTTGAAAACTCAACGATAAATATTATCTTGCTTTTTTATTACTATCATTATAATTGTTACTTCTAGTCGAAAGAAAATGTAGTACCAAAAGTTTTGTCTGATACTGCGGCATACATATTCAGTAGTGTAATCGAAGACGAAAATACTGTATCGAAGTCTCAGCAACTACTAACTGAGTAGTTTACTGTGAGGTTTGCCGTATGAAAGGTTTCATGATACAAAACATGTCAGTGATGATGAAAACATTTCATCAATGAAATTGTATCAAAAACGAAATTGAATATAACATATTGAACACTTCGAACATTCAATATTTAGGCAAAGCTATGAGCCAGTGTTTACTTTGAAATAATTCAGAAAATGAACTTTGACAGTGAAGTTATACGTTAGGAAATATTAGACGTATTTCCGTGAAGTCCCAATTTATTGCAGAATTGGCCAAATAAGGCCAACGGAGGTTGTTATTCCTCAAGTAAAAAAACTGTAGTCAAGTTGACATCATTTACCTCAGAACCCTACAGATGAGATATGTGAAAATTATATGGAATTATGAACAAATATAAATGTTAGGTTCTCATAAGATTTTGAAAAAACAAAAATTACTTGTTTTTTTCATATCATGACAATATTCAGAAAGGTTGCCAGTATTACGTAAACAGAATTTTCATCCGTGCTCATTTACAGGTAGATGAGTATTTATGAATTCATACTTTTCAGACAAAATTCTCCGTCACTCCACAGAAGTCCTTCTCCTCGAAGACGATTCCCTCCACAGCAACTTCACCACGATATAGGATTTTCTGATACTGTATCAAATGTTGTTGAAATAGTGAAACATGAACATCAGAGGGCATCACAAAGAAGTAGATTTCCAAGAGGTAAGTTCCGTTGAGTTTATTTGATCAGTATATCTAATGAAAAATAAAGTAAATGCCATATAGGGTTATTGAAATATGATTGAGTCAATTAAAATCTCCATAGGCTGAAGAAACCACTTTCAATTCTGAATAGGATTTTTTATGAATAAATTGGTAGAAAATGTTATCGAGAAGATGAGTGTTTCGAAATAAATTCTGAAAACTTCAATTTTCACAATACCCCTAAATTATAGGAACTGGTGAATGCCTGCCTCGAAACAACTCCTTTCTAGAATAATACCATTGAATTTTGTCCGACAGACATTTAAGAAAATCACCTTACAGATCAAGCAGATTTTTCTCGTTCATACAACAGCAGGTGTGATAGTCCCATAAATAATTTTGGAATGATCCATGAACTAATTGAGTTC
Source organism: Leptinotarsa lineolata (assembly GCA_015342045.1). NCBI lineage: Eukaryota > Metazoa > Arthropoda > Insecta > Coleoptera > Chrysomelidae > Leptinotarsa > Leptinotarsa lineolata. The sequence continues at coordinate 3,193 of WOGR01003310.1, forward strand.
AAGATACATGAATGTTTGGCTTCAACCGAGATGTATTAAAGTTTGAATTCAACCGCGATATAGATGTATATTAATAAATAAAAATTACATTAAATTTGTTTACAAAACCAAAGTTAATATTCAATCAGAAAATATACTCACCTAACCTTAGGAATTCGAACACGAGACGCCACAGCAACTTGAAACAACAGCAATTGGCTAATTTTCAATCGAAAATTAATACGTGACTAGACCGAAGAAAGGAAAATTTCAACATCTTTGATGTTGCAATATGTCGACACGTAAGAGACCATGTAAATGAGGTCACACAAGTGGCCAGTTAGGTCCAGAAATAACACGCGTAACTCGTTAAAATTAATATCGATTGCTCAATAAACAGATGGTCACTTGGCGGTCTCTTTGTATGTCATCAAGTTGCGAAATATCCATAAACATTTAGATATCGTAAGCCAGTGACACTCTCATGTACACCAAAACATGAGTAGGGATAATTAGGCCATCTTCGATGGCAGGGAGAGATCATATAAATATGCCAATACCGTTCATCGAAAGGGGATTCAATAGATTCGATTGAATTCTAGATTCAAGAACATTCGATTAAACAATGTAAGATTGAGTACTCACGATTCATGATTGAAGATTCAATTGGAGAATTAGAGTTGCAGTTAAATAGCCATAAATAGAGAAAAGGGGGATTTGGGACCTAAGATGAACCAATTGAATGGAGACTCAATTGAAAATTCCTAAAAAGTGCGGAAAGTAGAAAGTTGTTGTGTTGTAATCCTAAATAGTTCGATTGTCACGGCGAAATGTGTGGGTTTTTAAAACTGTAATTGTCGGTAATAGACTTATAAGCTGATATATTTTCGATTACTGTACTCATGTGAATTGTCTCATGCCTCATGTAACTGAAAGAATATGTGTCCTCCCCGATTTGACCAAAAATGTGAACATACAATTTAATCATATCCACTAAACAAAATAAAATAATAAAAATGTTCGTCATTTCTAACCAAGAGACACGTCCCACCGATTTGAGATCTGTGCGACCTGTTGTATAAAATTCAACCTAGGTTGAGCTTATAAAATGATCACTCGATACCAAATATTCAACCATATATAGCTGGATCCTCACAGAGGTCCTTGCTGAAATAAATCGAGTGGATCATCTACAAACCGGTTTCGGGGTATTATCTCCCGTCAGTAAAGATGATATCCAAACCTGAACAGCATATACCTTCGTAAGAGAAGAATTTTGTCAACTAGTAATACCTTCATATCATGAACTAAGTTCCAAGCAGGATGAGAGAACCACATCATCAATATTATAATTGTGTCGAGGAGAAATAAAAACGTATTGAGAAAACATGTATTTTTTCAAATAAAATTCCGGACATTCTTGTTTCTCATCGTTTTTGTAGTGTATAATCTGTTTGGTGAAATACTACCAGAAAACAACTACTACATCGATTATACCTACTATGGACTTTGAATTATATCTGACAGACATTCATGTACATCACAGATGATTTTCGTTCGTATAATAGCAGGTCCTAGCTGAAATTACTAGATCCTACATTATGAGAAAGTTGGTAGAGGTGAACGTTTGAAACCCTATTCCGACATAATTATTTCCTTGGAACGTTTGTTTTCTGAAAACATTATTATTATATTTTAACAATCAAACATGAGCAAAATAAGAACTTACGCTGTTCTGTCACGCCTTGATTTTTTCCCACCGTCCTTAACAATACAACAACAAACTCAATGTTTACATATCATTCCATCATTGAGATGTCGAATATATCTGTATAACCTTCAGTTATCATTTTTGATATTCTGAAATCACAGCTGGTTTACAAGGTCAATCAAATTATCTCTGTATCTTTCAATTGAAGTCTTGCATATCTTTACGATCCACTTTCAAGCAATTCTAAAACCACTGAAATGTGTTCTGTCTATTCTTCCATTCTCATATATTTCAGATTTTAGCTACTTTCACTTTCATATTATGAAAATGGTCAAACCCTTACCCTTTTTTGTGGATCAGACTCCACGATACCATAAATATTGAAATTTAATAGTTGATTACAATATCTTCAAGTTTCCATAAATTTTCATGAGTTTCACATTTTCTTTCGTACTATTCTACACGAATGATGAATCGTTAGAAGTTCCTGAACCAGCCTATCGCCCGTCTTATAACCAAAATATGTTTATTTTGGCTTTGAAAATTTTTGATGAGATTCCATTATCCTGCAGAAGGTCATTATCGTTTTCTATCAAAAAATTCTAGAAAAATGCCGTTCGTAAAAATATTTCAAAGAAATTGTACTCGCTATGAAATCGTCTCTCGAACGAATATCAATATTTTACTGTCATCTTCCGACTATCGAAACTCTTGATTTCAATAAATATTTTTCTTCAATTTTCCTCCATGATTATTATTTTTCAAACCTATGTATTATTCCATTGGGTCATACATATTTTTGAAAATAATTTTGTACATTCTTTAGCGATGTCCTTATTTTTAAAAACAACCTTATTTTCAATCCCCTCATTTCTTTTTTTACTGAGACTCTGTTCCAGACAACCATTCTCTTTTTCTACTATTTTTTCCAGATTCTGTCCAAAGTTGTCAGAAAGGTTGTAACGCAACTTTCTCTGTTTACCAATGAAACCAACAATCTTTAATTAGAAAAATGAAGCTTTTTGGCTTTTACTTCTCCATTTCCATACAAAAGAATGTGGGAAACTTCTAAAGAAAAGAAGAAATCAATCGAGTTCATAATAAACTCTCAACAAAAATGTGTAGATCATGTATAGAGGTTACTTTCAGATACAGTAAATCATACATTTTTTGACGGTTCTTGATGTTCTGACGTGTATTAAACGCTTTCAGATATTTCTAGGACGCTCTAATCGTTTTCACAGGACACTTTCTGATGTTATTGAATATCTATTAGTAAACTCAATTTTCACTTCACTGAGAAATACTAATGATTGAATTATAGTTGCTCACAACTCTACCTTTCGACGTTGGATATTATAACTTTCGTGACCTAGAGATGAAATCGTTTGAAACGTATACCTACATAAGTATATTGCACATCATATTGTAACAAATATGATACGTTTCAAGTCTGTATTCATAGGAAAAATACTTCCTGATAAGGATATTTATCTCCCAAACGAAGTCGTCATTGTAGCAATGCTAGGTTTCAATTTTATATCGGAGAGAAGGAAAAATATCTTGATCTTTATATTATTAGACAAATACAATTTCGTTTCGATAGAAAAAACTACAGCCAAAACTTAAAATTGGAGCAGCCGATGTCGTCATTTGTAATTTAGAAATGGAGAATGATACTTACTAGAGAACTTTAGACATCTGCGGAAGTGATCACCCCCCAACGGTTTGGCTCAGCTTCTCCTTATCATAAAATTTGTCACTCAAGTCCTTCCGGGCTTTTTCGGAAGATGCCATTGAAACCTCTTACATGAACTTCTCCTAGGGAGTTTCTTTATTTATGTGAGATATGAAAAAACTACGGTCCCCTTTTTCCCTGTTTTCCCTATCAGTATAATTACCAGCAATGATACACCGTATTTAAACTTGATAAGTATAATAATAATAAAGAATAATAATAAATGTGAAAGTTACAAATGGAATGTAAACGACAAAAACAAAAAGACCAATACCACCACCAAACGGAATACATTAACCTAACCAGACCATATGAACGTGCTCAACCGGCATTCGCTTGTTTATTCATAAACATAATACTTCATTCGACAACTCTATGTGAGCCAAGCTACTCAAATAAATGTTCACCCACTGTGTTCCAATAAAAGAAATATGTATGGTTAGTCACCAGACGAGAAAACCCTAGATCTTTCTCACCAATAGCTCTCTTCTTTCATTTGGCTGTAGATGGCGGATACTCCTCTTTTTTACTATTGAATTCAATACAAGACACCCAGAACGGAACTACACTCGGTTGAACTGGCTACCGAAAAAACAAAGAAAGAAAAAATAACAGTTTTTCTTTCTGAACTCCCCAAAAATATCTCGAATATCGCAGTATTCGAATAACTGTCGCGATTGAACTCCGGTTTGCTTCTTTCTTCCAAATACTCAATTAGTTTTCCGACTTTATCCCCCCAACAAAAACTTCTCCTCTAATTTATTTTTTTTTCACTCAACTCGCCCCTTTCGACGACCCGCAAACCACGACGGACTCCTCTCAACCTTTTCTCACCAACAAAAACCCACTCTCCCGCGTATAAATCTTTTCCCCGGTCGCTTTCATCCCTAAAAACCGCGGATATTACCGCAGAAAATTCAGTTCTCCAATTTATGTCTTTCGGACACTTCGTGATTCATTAAGTATTTTGGTTCTCTTCAATTTATTGTCAGCATTCCGTTCCCAGCTTATCGCCGACTCTTCAACTGAAACCCAACTGTGTTTCATAAACAGAGTATCACCGGCTATCAATAATAATGAGTTTTTTCGTCTGGCCCTTACAACGTAACTATGAATAAAATCCACTGTATCTGGTGGTTAAGAAATATGCGTTTAGGACGTTCAGTAAAATATCGTTTTCTTCTGGGAATCTTCCGACATTTCTCTGTTAACTCGATTCCCCATGAATTTTGACTTTCCATATTTCGATGAATATGTGAGACCACAAAACTTTCAAAATAAAATACAGGGCGTCTTCTCAGAAGGCAAACTGTTACAATTTAACGGAAATAGGTAAGTAGAACTTCTTTACTCTAGAAAATAATTATATTCATTTTATATTCATTGACAATGAGACAATACAAATTTCAAGTAAATCGGACCACTGGAAGTCTAAGTCGTGTCTTGGGTTGATCTGACTGACACACACTGTTCGACAGGGGCGACGCATAGTATTACATTCAATTTTGAAGTACTGATTATATATAGCATATATTAGCCAAAAAAATTTACTACCAACACAGATTTTTGCTGAAAAATGTTCAGCTCTGAAAAAGCAAATTAATCTCACTTCTCGTGTGAACACCCCCGTATCCTCCGTAATTATTGGAATAGAACTTTGTGAATTTCAAAATTGATAGATATACCGGTAACGAAATTAAATCTCGTCTAGAGGTGATCTGAGTGGCATACACTGCTCGTCAAGGGCAATGGAATCACCTTGTTTTCCAAAAAATAGTATTAGGGGACAATTCAGGAGTGAAGTTTCGAAGGATTTGGAATCAGGGCATCAATTTCACTTCCGATACAGAATTATGCTGGAGAATTTTCAGTTCTGAAAAAAAAACCAATTCGTCTCACTTCTCACGGAAACATCCCCTCAACTTCCATAATTATCGAAGTAGATATGTTTTCGCTTCTGTATCATCAAAACATGAATTTGACAAAGAATTTTGCACGAACAATCGATTGTTTATGAGTGATTTGAGTTTGAGATCTACATAAATAATTCATTCATTATTTCGGTGTCAGGAAAGTTACTCCTTCTCTTAAAGTCAATAAGAGAATGAATGTTCATTTTGCAAGTAGAATAGAAACATAATATCAGTGAGGAACTTCAGAAATATCAAAATATTAACAGAAACTCTTGAACAAAAACAAATAGAACACAGAAAAAATTCCCAGCACGAACATAAGAACAAGAAAATACTGGGGACAAAATACAGCAGAAACAACAGGAACAGCAACAACAGGAACAACCGTTTTACTAGAAATAACAAAAGTAATGAGAACTATTCGGAGAGTTGATACAACACGATATTCTAACAATTGTCAAGTTGACGGTGAAAATCAATAAGCAATTGTTTTTTTTTTTGTTGTAATCTCAGGGAACCACTTGATTTTTATTTATTGAAACGGATGTAATTCAATCCCTTCGATTAATTTCAGACATGAATTCAACAAGTACGTAAAATAATTTGAATACTAGCTGTCTACGGAAAATACTGGGGTGTTTCCATGAGAAGTGAGACAGATTGATTTTTTCGGAACTGAATTTTTTCAGCGAAAATCTGTATTGGTCGTAAAATTGATGTCCTGATTTCGGATCCTTTCGAATTTTAAGCTCATTTTGTCCTCTATCACAATTTTTCGCAAAACTGAGTGATCCCATCGCCCCTGGAGAGCAAATTATATCACTTAGAATGTAAGTGATCTGAGTCTTAGATAAACAAGATTCAGACACGTTGCTGGTACATCTATGATTCTGAAATTTGCAGAGTTTTACTCCATTATTTACGGAATATACGAGGATTCATCCATGTGAAGTGAGACATAATGTATACTATCGATCCGTAGTTCAAATTTGATATGAGTAAAGATTTCGAGATCGCTATCAACAGATTCGTATATGTACTCTAAGTTTTTGAAGCAAGACTTCTCAAAACATTCAAATAGTAGATATGTTATTTTCAGTTCAATTATGAACCAAATATCATAGCCAGATATTTGAAGACTTTAAAAGTCAGAGTGAGTCAGTTGTTATCTCAATTGCACCTGAAAGATCATATACTTTGAAATCAAATAGGGTACCATGATATAACAACGAGGTTAAAATACATTATAACAGAAGAGATCGGGCTTTCAAGTTGTACAAAAATGATAGAACTGGGGAAAATTAGACCCACTATAAATTTCTTCGAAATACATGTGTAAATTTACTGAAACTTAAAGAAAAAAACACTATTATGATAAAATTGATCAAAATAAGTCAAATCCAAGTATTATATGGAAAACATTCAAACAGTTTGTGAATCCAAATAATATCAGCAACCCGTTGTGGAAAGCTAGAATGCAATGTATTTAGGAACGAAACAAGCACAGATATATTCCTCATAGTTCACATTACGTGCGGAGTTGAATTTTCTATTGCATCGTCTGTTGACATTTCCTCTTACACATGAGAGGTTTACAAATGAAAAACGGACAACACAGGATATAGCAGTCCGTAATGATTTCTCGAAGGGTATTGTACATGATATTGTAAGGAAGAAAAAGTTTAGGTCAAGAATGAACGAAATCTTGACTTTTAGAAACGACGAGAACCAAGATGAATATATCTTAGTTCCATACCACTAATACACGAAGAAATTTGGAAAGATTTTCAAGGAACTAGGAATGAAAGTGGCATTTGAAACAGGTTATACATTACAGAGCCTTTTAGGAAATCCAAACGACAAAGTCGAGAACTCGGAAAAGTCTGGAATTTACGAAATTAAATGTAAGGACTGCGATGCAAAATATTATGGACAGGCTATTAAAATGAGATATAAGGAATACTTAGTACACCTAAAAAATGGAAGACCAGAAAATTCAACAGTCGCCCGTCATGTTTCGCAACAAAACCATTTCATAGATTTTAGTTCTTCAAGATTAGTTAGACAAGTTAACAACAGGCATCTAGATTCCTATGAGAGTGTAGAAATAAGTGACCATAATAATATCATGCATAACAATGGTAGACCAATACCTAATAGTATAATAATATATAGCTTGTTGAAATAATATTTCATTTATCACATTCACCTGACTATTAAATGAGGCAACATTGTATAATCAATTTAAGGCAATCAAGACGCAGGTACTTAGCAGAGGTATCTGTGGTATAAATGAGGACAACATTGTATGTAGAATGTAGATTTATTTTAAACTTCCTCGTAAAGATGATAACTTGGTGATTGAAACACGCATTGAAAATAACGGTTTGATTTTGGGATAAACTCCAGTAATATTCATTACTACACCAAAGGTTCCAAACAATGCATCACAAGTATTTGAAATTGATAATATATAGTGAAAATGATTTTACTTCAATGATGTCTGATAAGTGTCAGAAAACAAAAGCTATGTAGTACAATGCTTTATATAGCATCTCTTAGGCCATATGTTCATTTAAAGCATACATTGAAAAATCGATCATCGTCACATCCAGAAACCTTATTCTCGACCCTATCACCTTGTTTTCGACCTCAAATCCAAGGTTGTAGTTGATGAGGGAGTCTCATCGTGTTAATAACCAATGACCTCAAATCCAATGACAGATAAATGGTAGTCTTCTAGCCTTTGCCTGTCCAAGATTTCTATCGTATTGGGGTAGACTAGTTGACTCTAATCAGATCAACAGATCAACATGGTGTTTTAGGTATAGTTTAGAGAGTTTCGAGTAATTACCGATATGCCATTTATTTCTCCTTCTTCCTCTGAATGACATTCATCTCGTCTGAGGCAAAAAAACTCCATACTGCTCTTTGGTTTGAATGCCATTTTCTAACTAGTAATCAAAAGTGGAATCTTATTTGTACATAAAAATGTATATCGAAAGAAGTATATTTTTGGGAGAGATTAGTTTTGGAAAATAATGGTTTATGGCTTTTCTCCCCATGAATGTTTATATAGAATTATAATCCTTTATGAATATACATGAATAAATATTCTGAGAAAGAAAACTACACTTTGCATTTTCCAGTGGCACATGTGGTAGTTCTGTTGAATATGTTTTCGATAGTATCGCAATTGGGATTCCCAAATCTCTGTGCTTAAGAAGTAGGAGACTTCCATTTCGAAATTATTCGAAGGAAATTTCAAAGAAAGCACCACGTGTGCCACTGATCAACTAAAAATAGATCTTTTTCGAAGATTTCCGAATATTTTTTATATGATTTCGTGTAGAAATTACTGAAAAATATAAACCGCAGACACGATTGACAATATATTGTTAAATTTCGAGCCACTGCTATTTTTGAACATCCTATTCATGTTGATGTCACTCAAATATCACATTACTCAAAACTGATACAGCTTACACGTTTTGTTCGTATTTTTTTGAACATGAAATATGACTGATGTTTCTAGTTACTTCTCAGTTTCTAATTGGTGGATATTTCAGAATTGGTCGAAATATTCAGGTCAGATATGATAGAAAAACTTCAGTTCAAGAGAAATTTCTCAGTGTACTTCAACAAATTCACAGAATGGAAATTCTTCGAAAACCAATTGATTTAATCAAAGGAATATTGATTTCTGTGACAAATATTTTCTGCGCTACAGGTTCTTGGTCTGCTTCAACAAGCCCTGCACGATCACCTTCACCTACAGGTGGACGTCATATTCCCAAGTACGGCTCTGTAATCACTTCCAGAAAAGTGGATCATGGAACAACCAGCTTGTGTCAGAGATCGAGGTCCCCCAGTCCTACACATCAGTCAGTGCCACATCAACAAGGACCACCTTTAATAGGTGAGAAATGACAACAATTCTTTCTCCTCTTCACAGTCTTGTCCTCCTTGTTGGAAAAAATGAAAATGACTCAATCATATTCATGTTATATAAATATCTTTCATCGTCATCATCAATTATTTGGATAATATTCAGCATATACTGCTGATCTTCAGAACTCAAAGTTATCCATGTTCTTATCCAACAAATGCAAAAGTGGCATTCAAATTCATGATTTATTTATTTCATTTATTTTAAACACATATATTGATTCGAAATGAGAAAGTACCTATATCTGGAATGAATCGAATATCAGTGGATATGACTCCTGCTGTTCAAAAAACATTCACAGTTTTGTTAGTTGATTGTAGAAGATAATAAAAGTGAAATGAGTGATATCGATCATATATTTTCCAAAGCCGATAGAGATATTCGATATATTTGGAAGTAAATGTTGAATATCAAATAATGTCCACAATTTCTTCAGCCTTGTCAACGATGTACCAAAGTCAGACATCTGTCGGTATTTCTGGTTATAATAAATTATTTGTAACTTCATTTCGTATAAACAATCATCGTCATATATTCGATAATGTGTATCTTAATTGATATTTACCATACATTTACTTTTTTCTTTTTTATTGGACAAAACTATACAATGTCATATTGACACCTCAATACCTACAAGAACAGCATAATCAGGTTCATTGTTTATGTACGTATGTATGATGTATTTGCAAGATTTTGTTATATAGATATAGTTTTTTTTAGTTTGATCACGCGTTAACACGTTAATTTGTACATCATACAGAACTAATTTTCAAGTCAGTGACATGAATTATCACACAATACATTTCCAAAAACATTCACATATCTGCCCATTTTATAATATGAAATGAAGTTATAGTTGAAGGTTGGAAAATATCCGCGTACTTTACACAACTTCTTTCCAGTTGTATTCTTTTAGTGATGGTATGTTATTAAAATGGAGTTCGGTCTACTTGATATACCGTTCGTATAAAAATCACATAGTTCGAAATTTTAGATACTCTTCACTTTCGAAAAAAAGCTTTACTTCACGTTTACTGATATCAGCAATCTCACTGAAATTTTGTCCTCTTCAGATTCTGCAAGAATTATTCCTGCATATATTTTCCCTTATTACTCGACCTCATTACATATAATCAAAAGCCATGTGAGACTCCGAAATGTTTGGCCATTCTGCTACGTCCCTCAATAAATGAGAGATGTTGCGTAAACCAACTCTTGACTTGTTTTAACCACGTATCGAAGATTTTCCCCCATTGCTTGCTTTATCCTGTGGTAACCATACTGCAATTACTTCAACAACTAAAGCAATACGACAATTTCCGAAATGTCTTGCAATGACAGTGCATTGGGAAAATAGACAGTTATACCTACGCCATTTGCTACTTAGCTAATTATATATTTTTTGCTTCTGCTATCATTTATTAGCACGTGACTGGCAGGATCGCCTTGCAACGTCCTTACTTAGAGAACGTTAGGTTTGATAGTTTCACTACATGCTGAAGAGTACCCGCCGAGTTTATACAGTCTCTCACAAAATGCAAAGGTAGACCTCTCCTTTATTATTGTAATATATACGTGAAGTATAACATGAAATTGAGTCAATCAATGAATATAAATTTGAATATTAATGATAAAAATAATGTTTATTTAAAAAAAAAGCAAAATACAGAAAGAAAAACGCTGTCCCAACTTGAAAATAGATATGAAAGATCACTGAAGCTTCAAAAGCTTATGCGTGGTTTAGATAGTAATATTAATATGGTATAGAATAAAACAGAAATACATATAATTAACATTAACATTAGGACAATGATTACATATAAGTATTTACATAGGAAATATTATTCTAATTTCATAGCATTTTTGTTCGTTGTTTGTTTTTTGTCAAGGTAAGGTTTTGGCGTCTTATTTTGGTAGGTGAGTTGTCATAGTCAGATGGATGTCGTATTAGGGTGATTTTTGTGTAAATGTTTATTGTAGAAATTTTAGGTATATGAGGTTATTAAATATGTTTCTATCTTCAGTACTCATCCAATGTTTGTAATTAAAAGAGGTGTAACATTTGATTGATTTGAGGTTCTGTTGAGCGTTGAACGGCTGTTTTTTCGTAGGTCGGAACTTTCATGTTTTATTTTTTATTCGAGTTTTATAACGGTGGTCGATGGGTATTGAATTGATTTCATTTTTGTGGATGTACATTAGAATTCGTTGGCAAAATATTTGTCTTGTTTCAAGAATATTGGTCTCGGAAAATAGCCTCAATTTTTGTGTGGTACTCAATATATGTACATTATTTTCTGCTACACCTCCCCAACCCAAGATTTCGTTAGATACTTGAGATAAATCAAAAAAGTGATGGAATATATCCTGGATACTCCCCAGTGATTCACTTGTCCAATCATAATGGAATATCTTCCAACTGTATCCACTACATTGAGCAAAAAGTGGTGATATATTCACAGGCATAATTTTTATTCTCTGTTCATATGACGCTGTTCAGCATACTCAAAATTTCCATTACATTTTGTATGTTATTTTGAGACAAAAAATATGATTCGGGTTGTTATATTTGTACGATACCAAAAGTCAGGCCTAATTTCCCTGAAAAATACGTATGGATTTCTCATGATGATCCTGTCACATACAAAATTGCCTTGTATATGCTCTTTATAAAACGTGAATATGATTCAGGTAGATTTACGTTTATACCAAGCCTGCAGAAAAACGTATTCTGGAAACGTTGCTATGATGTTCTTCACATATTTCAAATCCTCATTACGTTCTAGACATGATGTACATGTCGAAACATGAATATTATTCAGGGTGTTTCACACACACAGTGTGTCGAAGTAGGTTGGAACAGGGTTCATTTCATCAATTCGTTTAAGTGATGATTTGAAATTTAGGAAATTCTGGATAAATGTGATATATTAGTGACATTGTAGCCAAAACTTTAACTCATAACAAGAAATTCTTTTTTATGTCTTGTATGAAGGAGTAAAATTATTGATGGTTTCACGCAGATGAAACGTCGAATTAAAATTCTGTAAACAATCATTATTGTCGCTTATTTTATACAGCGGTGCTGATGAGCTGCTCAGATTGATACGGGAGTTGTGAGTGTCGTTATCTGTTATTTCACAAAAAGTACTGAAAAAAGAACTGTCTTTAATAGGCCTCTTTATCCAAATAAGAAGACCATAAGTAATTAGAACTGTTAAGCGCCAGGTTACTTTTTAATTCGAACAAAAACCGAAAAACAACGAGACTTGCCTAGAACAAAATATGTACTGCTCCTAGAGGAGCACGGATAATTTTCTTTTAAAATAATGGATAACAATGTATTACAAGAATAAAGTTGATAGCATTTCCTCCTATGAAGACGCCATTGAAGGAAACGACAGAAGACTGAATTCCCGAATATCAAGGAAAAACGAGGCTCCCCAAGACGGTCCTTCGCAGAGTTGTGCTTCAACAGCGACCGCCAAAAAAGATTCGTTCTTTGTGTTTTACTGCAGCTTTCACTGCAAGCAAACTCGATAAATTTGTGATCCAAAAAGCGCTATTTGGACCCATCAG
>WOGR01003311.1:0-16061 GCA_015342045.1 Leptinotarsa lineolata
GGACCTATGCGACTGTATTCCAAGCGGAAATCTTTGCTATTGAATTGTGTGCGGAGAGATTGGTAGAATCCAACCTCACACACAAGACATTACAAATTTTCTCGGACAGTCAAGCGGCGTTGGAAGCTTTTGGCTCCTACCGAGCAACATCTAAATTAGTAGCAAATTGCCAAAAACGACTCTCCTCAAAAGGAAGACTCAACAAATTGTCTCTGGTCTGGATTCCTGGCCACACTGGCCTGGAAGGCAACGGAGCTGCTGACTCCCTTGCAAAGGAGGGTGCTGCAAGTAGCTTCATCGGACCAGAACCTGTCATTGGCATTGCTTTAAGCTTTGCCAAACAAACATTGAACACCTGGATGACAAGAAGTTTTAAAAACTTCTGGAAAAATCTTCCAGGGTTGGCTCACTTCAAGGCGTTCATTAACCCTTCGAATCTTGAAATCAAACAGTTGTTGGACTATAGTAGGGATGAACTACGCTGTCTAACAGGTCTCCTTACTGTCGTCTGAATCATCATATGCAGAGACTCGGACTGTCGGAAGACAGTGTGTATTGCCTCTGTTTGGAATATGATGAAACAGCAGAGCATATACTTTATGACTTTATGCCTGCCTCGCCGCGAACCGAATCAGGTTATCAGATTTTGGTAGAACCACACTCATACTATCTGACCTGAAAGATTACTCACCATACAAACTAAACGGCTTCGTTAAGCAGCTGGGTTTATTTGGTCGAGTTTGAATATGTGTGAGCCACAATAAACCCTTGCTGGTTGCGGTGGAGGGTAGGGTAGACCCACTCACTTTAGACCTAACACAACCTAACTTACTTCTTTGCATAATCTACACATCTATGTATAGAGTTATTGCCTTTTAAAATTGATTGCTTCCTTCCTTTCTTTGGAAGATTCACATTTTTAGAAATCCAAAAACTTTTCTAAAAGACTGATATTTATTTAGTACTAATTATATTTTGATTAGATTGTTGATTTGTTTTCATCCTTCTTTTTGTTTTGGTTTGTTTTCGAAAATGAAATGAATTTGTCTCATTGTGATTCATTTAATGAGCTGCAGCTCACTTTTTGCAAAATTTCATAGCTGCGAATAGATTCAAAATACGGATACAATTTTACGAAAATTTTATAATTTTGCGAATGCGCTGAATTTGTATTTTCGATTCGCTATTTCAAAATTTAGATAGGTTGGTTAAAAATATACCATTATCGACATATACAGAATGATTTAAAATTTTAGATTTTTCTGGTGAGATGTGTTATTTAAAATGATTGTCCCACTTTCACTCACATAGCATGTTGAACTTACCATTTTCTTTAATTTCTATCCTTTTGAACCACGTGCTATGGATATCTGATTATTGTTCACTCTTGAATAGATAACGTATGGAAGTTATTGGAAAGGTTAACTGAATGGAAACTTCTGGAATACCGGTATTATTGTAGTTGGCGCTTCACTTGGCAATACAGTAATGGTTCAATGAAGGGAGTTTTTCATGCAGCAGGCGGAGGGCTATTATCCCTTCCAAACCCTTCACGAATATTCCACCACTACCGAAGTGATGAATATTTACCCGAATCGTACGTTGTTGACATGGTTATTTTTTCATAATTCAAAAGAGTTTTTAAAATAAATAGAATGTGAACATGAAAAATGGGAATTAAAACTTTCTATGTTTTTATACCACTTGCATTTGTAACTAATGTTACTGCAGTTTCGTTCTACAAGGAAATTTTCAATCGAATACAATTCAGTTTAATAACTATCGGAATTAAACGGCAGTTTTTGTGTACGAAGAAAACTGGACGTTGAGAATTCAGCTCATTACATTTTTGCACAGCAAATAGAATATAAGGTAAACAAATCATTTATGAAAACTGATCATTGTAGAAATAGAAAATTTGAATTGAAGTTATTGATAGTTTGTGAAGGAATAAAAATGTTACATTAAAAAAAGTTTACTTACACAAACTGGAAACATTTCAAATACTGCGGAAGATATTTATATAAAAAAGGGCATTTTCTATATTGAATTTCGAATATATTGGAACCTATGTGTGAGATAGGTAATATCAATATTTTTGAAATATATATCTAGAGTTTCAGGTAGAGTATAAATATGCAACAAAATAATAACTTTTGATCTTACTTCCCGTATAAACGAAAGTATTCTGGAACTGTTTAGGTTGAATTTCTCTCAATATCATCACCAACTGCCTGATTTTCATAATTTTTCTCTTTATATTTTTCTGAATAACAATTGATAGATCTTCGAAAAAGACACTCTATGGTGTGGAAACTTCTAGACCATTTATGACCATAAATAATATAAAAAATAGGAAAATCTAAATAAGCTACACATATGTCAACGAACACATATATACACCGATTTTTGAACAGACACATATTTCTGTTCAAAAATCTGTTTTTCCGTTAATCAGTCCCCATACGAACGATAACTCTCAGAAATTGAGAAACTTGTGCGAGCTAAGGAATAATGAGGTCTTACCTTTCAACGTGTGATTCCTAACACGGTTGCAGAATCATCCCAACTTCAACTAGCAGAATTCTCTCTCTCTATGATGGGTGGGTGTATCATCTGTTTCGTGCTAGGAACCGAACGTTAAAATTAAAGACCTCAGTAATCCTTAGCTCCAGCAAGTTTCGACTTTTGACGTTGTCTAGTTATTTCACGAGTTTGTACTGAAAAGACCATTTTCACGGTATTTAAAAAAAGTTAATTATTGGACCAATAATAGATCAATTATATTTGTGCATGAGAATGAATTCTGCTTCGTTTTTTTAATTTTTTAGCAGCATGTGACGAATTGCACCAAAAATTTGAGTCTAAGTACAGCTGCCTGTTTTTTAGTCCAGAACTTTTAGTCTACTTACTGGTGTACCAAAATGGAGACAACTATTAGGCACTGCACACTTCGTGTTTGTTGAATTGTTTTTAAAACGTGGTAAGTATGGTAAGTAACGCGTATAACGTGTATAAAAAGGTATGAAACTGCACTGATACTTACACATATTTTTCTGTCCTAGCGAGGATAATATTCATGATGAATTCATCTTAATTGATTTTGAAATTATCATTTGGTGATAAAATATCAATTATTCAATTGAGTGTCTCAGATTAAAGCTTTATTAGCCGATTCAAAGTTATTAGATATCACATTTGTTACAAATAATCAAGATATTCAGTGTCACTATTTTTCGGATTTGAAGGCCGTCGATTTTTCGAATTTCTTCCTGACGTTTCGCTGGCTCTGAAGAAGCTAGCCAGCTTGTTCAGAGCTTTATACATCCTGAGTTTATCTCCGATATCTCAGATTTCCAAAGAATATCTCAAGATATTCTTTGGTATTGGATGTAAAAAAATTGGTTGGAAAATATTCATGGAGTATTAAATTAGCAAATTTTTCTTCAGCATTAGGAACACTCACCGAATTGGTTTTTCCTGTTGTTTAAAATTTCCTTCAGTGGTGAATATTGTTTTATTTCAATGTGAAGAATTTTATTGTACACTTGTTGCAATTCATAATTTACTGAAATCGGGGCAATTGTGATTTTGAATGCTACTAGAAGAAATAGTAGCGTATTCTGCTAATATTGTTTGGACTACATAACATTGGTAGCTATGACTACATAGGATTGGCAGCTATGGCTACAAAAGGTTTGTAAATATTCATTATATGATTGTCCAATATCGAAGTTATCGATAATTTTGTAGCTTTTCAGCAAAAATTCCACAAATCAAGGTATATTCGATATGACGAAGTCGGTCGAGACAATCAGTTATTCGTAGATAGTGTTAAAAAGTCGAAGTGAACCAATAACAAATTGTAATAGTCTGCTGTGTGTTATTGAAAAAAGTCATGAATCAATATATGCGATAATTATTTTGAAGAAAACAAAGGCTCAAACAGTCCTATTACGCTGCGTGGTTGAATTTTATGTATACAATTTTGTTCAATTGCACATTATTACTGTATAAGACCGATGCATTGTCATAATGCATCTCTAATTTAATCCTAGGCTTTGATGAAGCGATAAATAAAATCACAAAATATTTGCAAAGACATATATTGTCTTTCAGAATTCTTCATCAAAGAACCCATAGGCATACACGCGAATAATATATAAGGTGAATCTATTTTTCGTTTCTCCGTGGCAAAAATAATAGTCATTAATGTCATTCACGGCAAAAGTCTTTTGTAGATGAAGAACATATTCTAGGAATCCTAGATCTTTAGATCATCGCAATGAAATATTCTATCCAATAAGCTTTCAGGAAAGTAGAAAATAACGATTGTCATTTTGCTTATTGATGAATATTGATATCTTTATACTCAATTTGTTATTTAATTTCTAACACGTTATCGTATTTTCATCGAATCTATATTTATTTGATACATATTGAAAAAATTATGCATTTCTATCCTGCTTACATTTTCTTCGCCAGTAGAACTTTTATTTGGTGAATCTCTATCTTCCCTAACTATTGAGTACTCGGGCATACACTAGGATTCCATAATTGGAAGAAAAATTGGCATTCGGAGCATTGTTTTTATTTATTGTGAATGTATATAATTTGTTGTACTCACCTGATTATCACTGATATTGATGTTTACTATCGGTCTACCGCACCTTACTATAGTGTGAATTCCTTACGAGTGTAAGAAATATATGATTCTATTCGAGTGTATTTGATTTCAATGTACCTCTTCAGGCCCGTGATATGATACCTACTGTTTACTTATTCGAATCAGTTAAAATACCTTGTATTTGTGAAATCCAGATAAATATATAACAAAAGCGTTCAAGCCGGTTGATTGCTCCTGTAACAAGGACAGAAACATTGGTGCCGATCTGTCGTAATTGACTTGATTTCCCAATGTAATTAGTAATCGATTTGATTATTAGTGAAACAGTATTCCATATCAATCAGTCTCAAACAACAGAAAACCAAATGTCCAGAACATAATATCTATTTTTGCAGTGTTAGAACTTTGGAATTCAGTTTAGAGATGAATTCAATATCTTTTCTTATTTCAAAACACCAAGAGTGAAAAATTGATGAGAAAATCAATTTGTGTTCAATCAATAATCAAATCACGAGCGAAAAATTGTAATGGTCATTGTATTAAAATAAATAACGTACCATGTAATTGAACACAAAGTTAACCTAATCTATAACCACTCGGAAAATTCGGTCAGAAAAGTTATTTTCTGTGCTAAAACGTGGTACCACTTTGTTGTTTTGTAAAAGTATTGTATTTATTGTTGCAGAAGAACGTGTGAAGAGATTACCTGAATACCAAGCCATGATAACCGATGACAACAACGTAGCTGAAGGATGAAATAATCTAGAGAAGGCAATGTTACAAATCTGGATTCCTAAGAACTGTCTAGAATCGCAATTCAAGTTTCCTTAGAATTTAAAAAATATATGTCAACTGTAATTATGTTTGGTCTAACATGCGTTCCAGAATTTTGAATGGTTCGCCAATTTTGTGCTACGAGATCGTCATTTGAAATATTTTGTAGTGTAATGACAAGTAGTTACAAGTGGAACGAACTTCGCTACCACACGCTTCATGCTCAAAAATTAATAAAAAATTGCATGACATAAGCCAATTGAAATACCGATATCCTCAGCAACTTCTCTAATAGTGATTTGATGATTCTCCATAACAATTTCTTCACTTCCTCAATATTTCCATAGGTTTTTAATTTGCTGGGCCCTTCAAGGTGAGCGTCATCATTTATATCTTCTCGACCTTCTGTGAAAAGCTTGTACCACTTGTGAACATTTTTCTGGCTCAGAGTACAATTACCGTGTCAACATTTCAAGTATTTTTGAGCCATTTTTTTACAAAATTTGATGCAAATTCTCTGTTCCATTTTTTTCGATACGAGAAAATCGCCGAACACGCAAATCACTTGTAACTTTTATGCCTCTCACCAACAAATCTCTCACCACCAAACAGCTGAAACTGTGGACATATGTTCAAGACGAGTGAACTAATATAAAGAAATAAAAACATCGCTATTGAAATTTACATAGCTCGCGATAATTGAAAATTCCCCCTATTTTTCAACAGTCCACGTATAATTCTACTTCAGTGGTTTTCAATTGGTCTTTATAAGGAAATTTCCATCACAAGATATTTTATTGTTTTTTTTTAGTACTATCGTCGGTTATATGATTGCAATACTAGAACCAGGTCAATGCAGCATGGAAAAAATTAATATTTAGGCCGACTTACCCTTCGATCGTTCAGACTGCTCGTATTTTTTTACACTACACCTTAACAATTGTGTTATCAATAACCAACTCCACTTGCTGGAACTATGTCGGTGATATGAAAAATATTTATGTAGACGCCAATTGGTAAAAATTATAATATAGAATTTGAAATGCTTGTAAGGTTGAGTATGATATGGCACGGCATATTCAGGTGAATATGGTAAAAACTGCAGATTTATTAACTCAATTATAGTTTTTTTTGACGGAGTATTAGAAAACCATTGTTGAAATTTTCTGACACAGATCTAAATATACCATGCAATTATTGAAACTTTCATGGAATCAACTCTAACTATATTTAACCAAAACATGTCCAAGAGTTCTTTTGAGCTTTTTTGAAACTGTACTCTATTTTCTCGTTAGTTAGTGAGGTTGGTTGTGAAAGATGATGTCATACCTCACATTCCGAAAAAATCTAAAAAGATAAAATGGATTAGTGATGGATATGATATTACAATTTCATACAATACAAAAAATACACTGAGATCTTTACTCACACATACAAAACTCGATAGCATGGAAGAAATACGAAAAATTGCATTCATATGATCAATGCGCAAAAATGATCTTCAAAATCTCATCAAAAATAGACAATGAAGATGATCAAAATTGTCAGATCACCGAATGCTAACAGGTACAAACTTATCTGGTGAAAACTGCATATCAACCAGTTCTTATAAATATATTGATTTTACGCAGTAACTTATTGGGGAAACTGGAAGTTTTTTGCACTTGTATGAAGTTGTCCAATACGAATTTTCATTTTCTCAGATTGTGAAAGGTAAAATGTATCGGAAAAAGTCAATGAAACTCTGATTTCTTTACGAAAAAATGACTCGTCCAATATTTGTCCTAGAGATCATTTGAAAGCTGCATACAAACTAGTATCAATCATTCTATAATATGAAAAGGACGAAAATGAGCAAGTTCGAGAGGGCCCAAATTTGTCAGCATAGGTAAAGATCAAAAGGCTGATAATGGGTCTTCCAAACTTTGACAATTGATAACGGCTATCTTGTTGAAGCTACATCTGTCAAATTAGTTGTCATTTATTCAGTCGGATATAGAATTCAACAACACCTACCAATACTGAAATTGTTTCATCAAAATGGGTGTTCTGTTTGGGCAATGTACCGTGCGCTACGCCCATGTTACGGTCGCCAAAATCGTCCTAAAAAGAGGACTATTTGCAATGTGGTGACTAAATTTGAATCCACTGATTCAGTAAACGATGAACCAACACCCGTACGTCGACAAAGTCATCTTCAGCGATGAGGTCCATTTCTGGATGAATGGGTGCGTGAACAACAGAATTGTCGAATTTGGGAATTGGTCCAATGCATCCCAAAAAAAACACTCTTTGTTGTGGATTTTGGGATGGCGGCGTCATCGGTCCATATTTCTTTGAGAACGACGTTGGCCAAACCATCACTGTCAATGGCGAGCACTATAGTTCGATGATAACTAACTTCTTTTGGCCTGAATTGGATGATCTGGACACCAACGACATGTGATTTCAACAGGACGGCGCTACGTGCCACACAGGTCATGACACTTTGGATATTCTGCACGAGCGATTTGAGGGTATCGGCATCTCACGTGGAGATGATGTGAACTAGCCACCGAGATCTAGTGATTTGATTCGTTAGACTTCTTTTTGTGGGATTTTCTCAAGTCGTAGGTGAATGCGAATAAGCCACGAACCACAGCGGTTATCAAAGCCAACATAACCAATGCCATCGGTCAAGTTCAGCCTGATTTATGCTTCAGAGTCTTCTTCTCTCTTTTTTATAGTTTTTGCTTCCATTACGGCGTAGTAGACCAGTGCGCCAGAGTCAAGGAAAGTTGGACGTTTCGGATGCGCTCCACCCTGAGAATCCGTGGTGGACATTTGAACGATGTTATATTCCGCACATAATGGCATCAATAGGTCTTTCAAACGAATGAAAATTGTTGATTTTTTCTCACATACACTTTTTTTTAATTCAAAGATAGGAAGCGCTTGATAAAAGACCTTTTACATTCGTAAAATATAGTAAAACAATATTTCCATAAAACGTTAGTATTTTGAATTATCTTATAGTTGCCCACTGAGAAATTATTTTAGAAAATTTGTAAACTTTTTCACTTCATTCATTTTCATAATCTTCCTCAGCTAACTGAAAAGTAGTTTAATTGAAAATCATTTGATGTTTTGAGTTGAGAATGACTTGTCATTTCGAAATCTTCAACCAGTACGTAGGTCAGGAAGACATTGGATTTCAGTTTTAGGAAATATCATCATATATTCAGAACCACTTGATTTAACACGTAAAAAGGTATATGAAATTCTGATATATTTCACTAACCAGGTTTGTATAAAAAGTTCACATCCGATAAATCAGACAGTCACACATGAAATCGAAGAAAATAAATAATAGTGAATAAATAATTGAACCAAACTAAAAGAAAAAACCTTTCTTTTCCAAAAAGTTATCTCTTCTAGAAATCAACCCTTTCAATTTTAATAATGATAAGTTTGAAAAGGAAGATAAAACTAAAATTATTCGAGCCCATACATATGAAATGATCGAAACAAATCTACTGATTCTATAGCAGTCTCATACCAGCATTTTGTGAGCACAAATTCGATGTACAAATAATCAATAAAGCCATTCCATATATTTTCAAAGAAACCAATGTTTTCCTGGAGTTTTACTGAGGAATTAGTTGTTATGAATGTCGTTATTTCTGTAATCAACGTTGCACATTTATTTTTAGATTTTCATAGTTAAAATACTACGTGATAAAACGTATATCATGCGCAATTATTACAATTAGTACATCAGCGCCTCCTCTTTGAATAGCCCGTGAAAATTCTGGCTAATATTATCAAGTATATGAAACACTAACATGCAATAAAAAAATAATATCATGTCGTAGCTTGATCACTGTTGGACAAAGAAAAAGTAAAATTTTGCAACGATAAATAATATTTCTGGCATTTCTATGTATGTCAGCAAGGCCTTGTTTTTGATGAGTAAAATGGTTTATGATTACAATCAACAACCTTGAATATATCCTGAAAAAATAATTTCGTTGTTGAAAAAAAAATTATGCAAGGATTTATTCATAATTTCTAGCAAATGAAGGGAATATATATTTTCCGCTTCATTTATAGATCAACGTTGAAATAAGATTCAAATACAATATTTTTAATATGTGTAAGTTGTTAGAGCCAATGCTCTAACAGTTTCCATCAATTTTTAGATGGCAAATAGCTCAGTCTACTTTTTATAAATCAAAGAAAACACTAAATGTGTAGTATGAAATTGTCCGCATTTGTATTGATATTGTAGACAACAGCAACGAGAAGATGCTGAGGTGATCATATTTTAGTTCACATACAGACCACTCGATAACAATTCATAATCTCCAATTTTTCATTGATCTATGCATCTCGCCACCTATAACCTAACCTTCAAAATCAAAATTGTTTTCAAATTGTCCTAACCACCAATTATCTTTGCCAACGAGTAACCTCCGAAGTATTTAAATATTTGTGCTAGCTAACGAAAATCTAGAAATTTCAGAATCAAAGTGCGATTCCAAGCACTAAATACAAGGATAAGACAAGTCCCATAAAAGAACGGAATATTTTATCGCTTTTCAGAATGTGTCAAAATAACAACACATTTTAAAACTAACTACCGCTGATCTGAATTTTTGAAGTGATAAGCAATTATTTGTGAAAATGTACAGTAAACAAGTGAAACGACGAAAAGCAAGATAAATATATCTTAGATCCGTATCACCAATACACGAAGAACTTTGAAAAGATTTTCAAGGAACTAGGTATGAAGGTAGTATTCAAACACTACAGAGTCCGTTAGGAAATCCAAAGGACAAAGTCGAGAATTCGTAAAAGTTTGGAATTTACGAAATCAAATGTAAGGACTGCGATGCAAAATATTATGGACAGACTAGAAGATCTATTAAAATAAGATATACGGAACACATAGCACACCTAAAATATGGAAGTACAGAAAAATCAGCAGTCGCCCATCATATGTTGCAACAAAACCATTCCATAGAATTCAGTTAACAAAAATTAGACAAGTTAACAACAACAGGCATCTAGATACCTATGAGAGCTCAGAAATAAGTAAACTTAACAATATTATGAATAACGATAATGGGCCAATACCAAATAGTTTACTATATAACCTGTTAAAATAATATTTTAGTTATCAGAATTACTGACCAGTAGATTGGCAACACTGCCAAAATTCACTTTAAGGCAATAAGACGCAGATAACTAATAGAGGTACCTAAGTTATAAATAAGACATCTGTATCTACCTTTAGTTTAATCTTCCTCTTGAAGATGATCACTTGTCGTGGTGTCGTCACGTGTCGAGATGTTAAAAATAATGGTTTGGTGTTGGGATAAAACTCCAGTAAGATTAATTACTATACCAAAGGTTCCAAACAGTGAAAATGTATTCTCATGGTATAGTAATGGTTCTAAGGTGAAGCTGTGTTGATAATACACAAATTTTGACATTCTTCACATGTTGGATCCATCATCTCAAGACAAAATGCATGCTATAAAAATTGTGCTAAAAATGACTTAATTGAACCCTTTGCAAGTATCGAACATACATCCCAAAAACGTTCTGAAAAGATATATATGCTACCTAATTTTACTTTTACATGCGGTCGAACCAAATTTTGAAACATTTTTCCATTACGAGACGAATGAAGTTTAGAATCTATTTGGACAGTGAGGTCATATATCATTCAGCTTCGAAGGTAAAAATTTAAATTCATCAGTGAACAAGCAGTAGCAGTCTAGACAATTTATATCTCACTATTAGATTGACGGTTATGTATGTAAATAGATATTTATAATATCCATGATGATAATTAAACACTTTTCATAAAAAAAATTCCAGGCGCGGTCAGTCCATTTATGAAATTTCATTTAGATACTTCAAGCCTTCACAGTTATATAACAAACTTATGATGTAGACGGCATAACAAAGATAAACAATACAGTATGCGAATGATCGACCTTGGATCTTATCCAATATTCGTAGCGCTAAACCAAAGTCTGAAATAATGTCTAAATATTTAGACAAGCACATGTTAAACTTATATAGGGTTAACGATCGGAGAAATACTTATTATCAGAAATTCAAACAAGGTCAATTTAAGATCTCTAACTCAGTTCTGAAGGGTTTCTTTTTTCTCCGCAAAAAACCGGATAACCTTGTTCAACTAAAATTTAATTCGAATTCCACGCTTCAACACTTTTGAATTATTGAGTTGATGACAAAGTCAGTTTTGTAGTCAATTTCTCTTGAATAACTATCAGAATCAGAACATGTTTCATTATTGAAAGAATGCAATTCTTACTGACAAAGGCATCGGTATTATACAAAGTTTTAGAAATCTATCACAAAGAGGTGAAATATACACATATGATTTTACCTAGGAGGTTTCATCATATGTGTTATCCTAAGTCCTCTAATTTAAACGAGCCCCGCTTTAACAAATATGTATAATGTATATGTTTATTCAAAGGATTTAATACCAAATATTCAAATATGGACACAAATTCTGAGTCTATAAGAATTTTCAATTTCCTTGATTTGTGTTGTTGTATTTTTTAACCTGTTAAATATGATAGAGTCCTCCATCATGCACGAAAGTTCAAAAATAAATATAAAAATCACAGAATCACCACCGAGAATCTGGTGGAATTGGAGTTGTCATTTCACAAATCTTGAAGTTTTGAATAATAGTTTTGCAACGTATCAGGAGGTTTTTTTCAAGAACCTTATTTTCATCAATTTTTTATGACATGTCCCACCAAAAGCTTGTGATTCTATTAGTAGATGGTATATAAAATTTGCAAATGCAAATGTACTATGTTTCACGATAAAATTCCAGATAGCACACGTGTGAAGTCGGGAAGGATCGCTAGTTGAGTATATAATTCTTTGTTGGGTATATAATTAACCGGGAACCTTATTTTTGAACAGAGGTATTTGTACTAATGCTTTTTGTTATTCAATCAAGCAACTGGGCAAGTTTGTCGAATATGTTAATTTCATTCACCCGTCAATAAAATTCACCACTGAAAGAGACTTGACTTTTACAAAATTATTAATAAACATGATTTTGCAATTTGCCACCAACTATCTTATACAGAATTTGTTATAAATAATTCCTCCATACACCTCTACCAGCTGCATTCAATAGTATGCTTCACAGACGATTGAATATTCCACTGTTGAAAAGTAATAAACAACGGTTACAGGGTAGATATTATCGACTTCATTCTTCCCAAAAAACTACGGAAAGAAGCTATGGACCAGGTATTTCCAAATTGAAGAAACGAGAGCGTCCGTTGTAGAACATTGCCATTTCACCAATAATATCATTCGTTTTTTTAAGAAGAGCTGAATATTTTTTCAAATGTGTAAACTGGTAATTAACTGATACATAAGTTCAATTAATTTTATGCATTACATGTTTATTTAAACGAGTTTGTACACTTGTGTCTGTGTTTGTCCAGTTGTGGATTTGGCACGGTGGTAGTGCGCCCGACTCACGATTGGAAGGTTGTGGGTTCGACCAGATTTCTCGAGAGAATTTATCTGGTTGTAACCATGTTAGGAATTACACGTTAAAAGGTAAGACCTCGTTAGTCCTTAGTTCGCACAAGTTTCTTAACTTCTGAGAGTTGTCGTTCGTATGGGGGCGACAGCTGAATAACGGAAAAACAGATTTTAAACTTTCTCGTCCTGTGTTCAAATCTGTCCCGTATGTCCTGTATTCAAATCTGGCGATCGATCATCCATATCCAACTACAGATCTCTAGCTATATTATGCAATTTTGGAAAACTCTTTGGAAGCATTCTTTATGATCGAATATTGAGCGATATTAGAAGAATAATAACACCAAATCCATTACAATGTCTACAACAATTTCAATTGATAAGTCAAACACGTGAAAATATATAGAAATCAAAATGCGTATTGAGACATGTTATTTTTGTTCATCAAGGATTTATCCTGGACACGTTATTTAGTTCGTCAGGAATGATAACTAGATCTTCGAATTCTGTAGGTCCAAATGTCATGCTGCATTCAAAAAGAAAAAGAATTCCCGTAAAGTCAAATGGAGGAAAGCATATAGGACGAATGTCAGAAAGGAATTGTCGATTGATCCTGCTTTTGAGTTTGAGAAACGTAGAAAGAGTCCTATACGACAGAGAGACTTTCACCAAAGCAGTGGAAGCCATGAAGAAAGTAGAAATTATTAAAAAAGGCAGAAAGCTTATATTATGCATAGGTTAAGAAAAGGCAAAGGATTGGAACAAGAAAGGGACATCAAGGAACTACAACGAGATCTTTCACTCATCCGTTCACCAGCAGCTAGGTTGAAACAATACATAAAGGGCCAGAAAGAGAGCATTGAGGAGAGTGATGAGGAAATTGTACTTCAGGGGTGCCACAGGAGTCCAATCTGGGGCCACTCTTATGCTCAATTTTCATAAATGACATTTCGGTAAGGATCACATGCCCTCATTTACTTTTTTCCGCAGATGACTTGAAGATTCATTCAGTAATTAAGTCCATAGACGACCGCTATTATTTACAGGACTCGCTTAATGAAGATCAATTCTGGTGTAGTGAGAACATACTTCAGCTCAATATAGGTAAATGCAATGCACAGAAAACTTCATTCAATAATTTTCGAATATTCCATAAATAATACGGCTCTCGAAAATGGTACACAATCAAATATTTAGGGGTCGTGTTTGATCGAAGGCTTACATTTGACACTCACGCTCAAATAGTTGTGTGTTACTTTCAAAAGAAGTAAGGTGGATTATGCTTCTTCAATTTGGTCTCCATTCTATCAAAATTTTGTTCAGCGATTAGAATATGTTCAGCGTATGGTCAAACACGTGTTCCGTTTTTGTAAAACTGTTTAGTGAAAATCTTGCATTAAAGTGTTTTTTGAATATCGGCCGATTCCATCACATACGTACGCTTTTTTAAATGTTTTTTTTTCACCAGCATTCCTCACTTTTCTTTGAATCTGTCAGTTTTCAAAAGAAAATTGTGATTTCTCTGAATCTGTTTTCGAAAACGCGTTTAACGTCCAATAGTGTGAATGATTCAATGAACTTTTCATTCACTACAAATGGTAACTTCGGAAATAATTCACCTCAAGTGAAACGAAACAGTTTTCTGGATACACCTACGTACGTAGGATTTCCTTTGTTCATCATTCGTGTTTCACATATTGATCAGCAGTTTCGGGAGCTCTTTCAGGAGTCACTCAGTCTAGCCATTAAAGGAACGAGGACGTCCCGACGCTTTGGCGTCACATCCGTGACGTAATAAGTGGAATAGTTTCTCCCACCATACCGAATTCAAGTTTTCGTTCAAGGTCAGAGAGAAAGGATATCCTCGACGAAGAGGAGGAGGTAATATGCGTAGGAGAGATGTAGTTAATGGTCCTGTTGTAAAAATGAAAGCACTTTGATTGGAGTGAGAATTTTTTTCTTTTAATGCAGCAACTTTTCATGGGACAGAAAAACAAAGATAAGCCTGCCAAATAGCGACGTCTTGTACAATGAATTTGTATTTTAATTTGGAATCGGCGAATTGGAGTCGCCATTCGAGAAATCCATCACATATGTGGTAACGTTGAAGAATTACATCATAATAGAAAGTATTGATATCAGAATTTTTGAAAAAATTTAATTCTAAAAGAAGAGAACACAACATCTATTCATTTTCTATTTCTCTAGTGTTTATTCGAGATGAAAGCATTTCGAATACTGAGAATTTGAATTAGTAATATTCAGTTGAAAAAACAAAGGGACAAGTTTCATTAACATTATTAAATTTTTTTCAGAAAAATTGTATACCTTCCCAATACTGTTGCCTACTAATTGGTTTCGTGTAAAATTTTATAATCAAAATAGAGTAGCATTTTTGTATTCCTTTTCTTTTTGAAGATAATCAAGTGTTTATAAAAATTTTAGATTATCTGTAGATATATCAGATACAAACTGGAAGGAAAAGACCATCCAAAGCAACTACTCAGCTGGAATATTAAACAGAAATTCAAATAAGATATATTAGTAATTTAACTGTAGAATAAAGTAGTTTTATGAAATTTATACTCTCTTCAAATATTAGATAAAACATTTCAATAACATAAAGGAGGTTTATAAGTATACATAACTGAAGTTTTGTGCGTGATGGTGCATAAACAACACAACTGCATTGTTATTTTATTAATAAAAAATCATCAAGGTGTAATATAGTTTTTCAAGTAAAAGGCACATGAGTGGTCCAACGAAAAGTATGCACCTTGCTTTTATCCTTTTTTTTTAACTTAACGCAAAAATTCTCGGACAGATCAATTTTGCTTTTGAGGGGGACACATTTTAGATATATTTTTCTACCTGTGCCTTCAACCCCCTAGCGAGGGTGAGTAACGACCCTAAAAAAAAGTGGGGTCGAGTGATATATCATTTGAAAGGGCACAAAATTATTTTCCCAATGATACCTAATTTGTTGTATTTCACTCAAACATTTAGTTATTATGAAGAAAAACAACTACAACCATCAATACTTTGAAATGTGTAGAATCCTACTTCAGCAAGTGCTGAAAATGTGACCCATTTACTTCCATACAATAATACAGATTTTGTT
>WOGR01003312.1:0-16058 GCA_015342045.1 Leptinotarsa lineolata
GAAAGCACACACACATCATCCAAATATTACGATTTTTTATGCCACGGAATAAGTTTAATCCACTTATGTCATCGATGACATCGTAATGTCATTCATTCCTTTATTTTGAATCCCAGCCAGTAGGAATATTGTTTAATGAAATAAAATATAACCCCTTCAATTTAAACAATAAGATATTCGACGTTTTTCGAAAATTTCAATGCAGGACAGTAAGTTTTATAGGAATTTGAAATATGAAAACTGCTGGAGCAAATGATGATGATCCACATTTTTTCAGATGGGACAACTAGTTTCAACAGCGGATATTGAATTACCCAGCAGAAATTATTTTTCTCACACAAAATTTCAATGTTAAAGTGATACTCTTATGTCTGCATTTGACTATTTATGAATCGTTCCTTACCCTCCCACCTCCTGTCTGTAACATATTGCTTGATGGGACCATCTACAGCTTGGATGACCCACCAGTTGTCAACTGTCCACGATCTCGAAGTTTCTGAATTTTCGAAGCCTGCCAAGATTTCTGATTCCGGATAAAATGACGACACTGAAAAAACAGTTGTCTTGGGAAATTTGTTGATACGTCATAAGGAAAAAAATACAATTCAATATTACAGTACCATAACTAATGAGTTTTTTGAGCACAGCTCTTATATCTCGACTCGGAACACCAGATCTTCGCGCAACACGCAATACTTGTTTACAATAGATTCCTCAGGAGTCAGGCGTTTTCGTAATTTGGAAGCCTGGGGAAGGACCAAATATTGCATTTTTTGAGGACGCAATTTTATTTTTGTGCCATATGTGGGGGGTCAATAGAAGCTACACCTCAAGTTTGTGGGGTTGCCACCCTTGTCACCCTGCCGCCATCTTGAAAAAAGGGGTGAAAACACTTTTTTCGCGATATCTCGGAAACTATGTGTCTTACAAAAAATTTGTGGAGTCATAATTTGTAGCAAATCGTTTCGCTTACAAATATGTTTATATAATTTTTTGCCGTAAATTGAAAATTGAAAAAGTTTTCAATTTTCAATTTGCAGCAAAAAGTTACATAAACATTGTTTTAGGCAAAACAATTTGCTACAAATTATGTCCCTACAAATTTTTTGTAAGACACATAGTTTCTGAGATATCGCGAAAAAAGTGTTTTCACCCTTTTTTTCCAAGATGGCGGCCAGGGGACAAGGGTGGCCACCCGACAAACTTGAGGTTAAGCTTCTATTGACACCCCACATATGTCCCAAAAATAAAATTGTGTACTCTAAAAAATGCAAAGCCCATGTAACATTTCAGTAGACTAATGTTGCGGGTTTGTAAACTGTTCAGTGGAAATCTCATGATGAAATGTTACTTGAACATTTGATGGATTTTCACTAAGTCTCCGCAATTTCCACCACATATAGAAAATGTTGTTATTTCCCTAGGTTTCGAGTGGAATTGACTCATACTCAATGAGAATCATCAAATTCTAGAATTACCCGTTGAAAAATGAAAATATCAATTTATTCTTATGCTTATGAGTTTTCACAATGAATGGTATGGTAAATCAACAACTGTATTCAATTATTCGCATTGTAACTCGGGAAACTTCAGGCACACTTCACAATTATTATACTTATTCCACTTGTTCACTTTGTCTGCTATTCAAACTGATCTTATCTGCACGGTTTCTGTAAGTTATACGGTCCCAATAGGCTATATTCGAAAACGTTTTTCTTCACGTTCCTCTCCTGTTTGAAAAACCAGGAGAAGATAAATAAAAAAACAACATTCTTTGAATGTTGTCATATAAACCATTCAAAATTGTTGCAGATATCAAAACACCTCACTTTGAAAATTCTGTAGTCGAGAATTTTATCAAATGGAAAGTGATGGAAGAACATTTTCTATCAAAACTGAAAAAGTTTCTTGTATGAAATACGTTACTTTTTATACAACTCAAATAGTCAGTCTCCAGTCAGAGTGAAAGAAAAACTTCCAATCCCCGGTTTTGGCGAAGAAATACTGTAACTGATGTGGAGTTTATTCTCTCCATCAACAGATATCCGAATATGAAAGGGATTGTCAATAATATTCCTTAAGAGACATTTCGACTTCGTAAAATTTTTGACTAGTTCTTCAGTTACTTCAAACCTCCTCATTCAACAACAACTGAGACACCAGAACCTGCGATTCATCTCACATAAACCTGAGTTACATTTCAAAATTGCTCACTATTGAAGTTCTGTGCCAGTTTATGGGAAAGCAAAGAAACAAATTCAATATTTGTATCTCTCACCTAAATTGTCTTTTTCTCCATTTGTGTCTTCAATATCTCTAATGATTGCCAGTGCAGATGAACTGTTGGTGATGCACCATTTATTTCCAACCATGAATATTTCTTCTTGGCTTTTTGCGAGACTTAGAAGAGTTGATCCAAACAATGCTACCAATATTATTCTGAGAACACAAGAAATATGATTGTGCTGTAAAATGAAACCAGAAAAAATAACAGTGGGATGAAACCCATTAGAAGAAGAGGGGAATATGATGAAAATGAAAGGAAAAATATATTACGGGCGATCCGGGTTCGGGAAGTGGGAGGGGGTGAGTTTTCAAGAGTTAAAAATGGTTTATCGCGATTTCCGGCAAAAGTACGAGTCCTATGTAAAAAAGTTGAATAGCATAGTTGTAGGTAATGAAAAGATCTACAACTTTTGTATTCACAATTTTTTCACACAACCTCAAAATTTATGAGAAAATTTCGAATAACCGAGTTTTTGGTTTTTTATCATCTTTTTCAAAAAAAAAATTTAACAAAATTTGTTAAAAACCTACCTCATTATGTCCCAAATGCACTGTAATTTATTCGATCTGAAATATTTATTTTTCATCTTATTTTGATTTAATATCAAAAAAGCACCCTAATTTTCGATCAAAAATTCTCTCATCAAAATATCAGTAAAAAAGGATACATTACTACAGTAAATGTTTTCAGAGAATGCAAAAAAATGGAAAAAAGTCGAATTTGAAAATTTTTATTTATTTATTGTGTATAATTTCATTTAAAAAAATGTGATTGCTGCTGTGATCAACTCTAGTTGATCTTCAAAATCTTCGTCTCCAATATTATTTCCAGTCTGCAGTGGTTCTTCATCCATATATAACCCAATATAACGTTAACATCGTTACCGAAGAAACATTTTATTTCTCTTCAGACGAAGTAACAGTAACTGACTATTTCATAGCATTAAAAAACTTAAGCCCAAAAAATGTTCTGGTGTAGATAATATCCCACCCTATATTATAAAAGGTTGCTCGAAGTTTCTCCAAAAACCTTTGATTTACATATATAATCTTTATTTAAGACAAAATAACTTTCCATCAAGATGGAAACGTGCTATCGTAACTCCTATACCCAAATCTGGTAAAATGTCACTTATAGTGAATTACAGGCCAATCGCTGTTCTACCTGCTTCTGGTAAATTGTTTGAACAGATAATATATGCAAAAGTGTGGCACAAAGTAAATAATTTAATAAATGAAGCACAGCACTTTTTTGGCACAAAGCCGACTTCCACAAATCTTTTACCTTTTAGTCATAACGTGCTTAGAAGTCTAGAAAATTCTACTCAGGTCGACGTGATATACACTGATTTCTAAAAAGCATTCGACAAAGTAAATCACGATGTATTGTTAAACAAACTTTCTCGTTGTGGAGCTACTAAAAAAACCATGAAATTTTTAGCATCATACTCAGAATAGAGGACATTCAGAGTGAAATTTGGTAATAACTATTCAGATGAGTACCAGTCAAAATCAGGAGTGCCTCAAGGGTCAAATCTTGGGCCTCTACTGTTTCTTATCTTTAATAATGATTTGCCAGCAGAAATTAAATATACAAATTTTTCACTCTTCGCAGATGACCTTAAACTTTATAGAGAAATAGATTGTGTTCAAGATTGTAGTAATCTGCAAAGGGATATTGAAAACGTTCACCAATGGAGTGTGAAAAATAGGTTACCATGTGTCGTGATGAGTTGCACAAGAAAGAGAGAAAAAATAGAATATGCATATGAAATGGAAAGTATCACTTTGGCACGAGTAAGTAATGTTGAATATTTGGGGGTACGATATGACTCAACCCTGTCGTTCAAAACCCACATTGAAATAGTAGTCTAGCAGGGCCTACGGAGTTTGGGTTTTGTTTTGAGACAAAGTGAATATTTCACCACCAGTCATTAGGATATATAACGCCCTGGTGAGACCCAAACTCGAATATTGTGCAGCCGTTTGGCACCCGTATCATAATGTGTATAAAAATAATTTAGAAAAAATTCAAAATAGACTATTACGGCATTTATATTCTAAAAAATATGGAGTCTACCCAGATCATAATTTTGTGAGGACTAATGATCTCAGGATACATTTCGAAATTTTGAGTTTAGAGAATAGAAGATTATACATAATAGTCGCAACATGTTACAAAATTTATAATAACTATCTCAACTGTTCTCAGTTACGTAGTTTATTGAAAAAAAGAAACCCTATTAAAATTACAAGATCAACCCCTTTTTTCGATATTCCATTAGTCACCACGACTCAAGGTACCCCAATCGTAACAATGCTGAAAGTCACAAATAATATATTATTAATGTACGAACTCAGCTTTGTCCAACCCCCTAAAGAATTTCTCACTAGCCTGAAAAATTACATATTAAGTATCAATCATTTACTTATCTGTTATAGTTTTCTTTTTCTTTTCGATTAGTTTTTTCTTTCTTATTACATAGATATCTCTTCAGTTTATTTCATTGTATACTGGCTGTGAATCTTTAATACCTCCAAATGATTTTTGTCATGTAATCAGGTTACACCTGTATGAGAATAAATGAATTAAATAATTCCATGCAAGAATTTTACAAGCGTGTGAAGAAATCACACCTAGAGAACTGATGAGGGTTGAAAAAAATAATTTGGGAAGTATAAAAAAATGCGTTGATTTGGAGGAGAATTGATTAGAAGGCACAAAAAATAAAAATTGTTCACACCTCAATCAATTGAGATTGAATATTTTTTGGGTTCAAAATGTAATTTTGGAAGTACCACTTGAAAATAGAATTTTTGCCACAAAAACACTTGTTTTTCTAAAAATAAGGGGAAGATGAGAATGTGAGCGAAGAAGTAACTCTGCTGACACCGAAATAAAAAATAAATCATTTATGCAGAACAGAAAGTCAAATTACCTGAAAACAGTCGATTTTTCACGCAAAATTCTGGTTTTTTCAGAACTGAAAATATTTCAATGAAAATCTATATTGGTAGTAAAATTGATATCCTGATTCCTAATCAGTTGGAATTTTAACACATATTATCACCTCATACTATTTTATCACAAAACTGGGTGATTTTATTGCCCTTGGCGAGCAGTGTCAGTATGTGTCACTCAGATACTGGAAATTTTTTAAAAATTTCAAAATGACATTTTATGTTATGAAAAATTATTGTTTTTAATAAACTCTCTTTAGCGGCAGCGCGCACATGCCGTAACAGCCGCGCAGAACCCTATTCTCTATTGAAATTATAAATAATGGAGATAGTGATTCGGGAGTCGGGACCTTTTTATCGAAAATTTACTCCTCTTCAACGAGCATTTTTCAAAGTTGCTTAAATATTAATGTCTTTTGAGTTATTAACGAAAAACTAAATACCGTTTTCTCAATCTTATTTTATTAATAACAATTGCAATTTTTTACCTGCACCAAAATCCTTCAAAAATTTTTTTCTAGAGGTGATTCTGAATCAAATGAGCTATCGCTCATATTTTTAGACCTTTATCTCTTTTTTTCATGTTTTTCAACTTGTTGATTAGACTAATTTGACTCCAGTTAGTCATGCATCAAAATGTTTGAATGTTTAGGTTTATTAATTTCCATAGCTTCCAAATGGTTCAGCTTTGAACCTTTATTTTTTATGTGTGAAATTTCGAAGTCTTCATTAAAGATATGATTTGTTTTCTAAAAGATGCTTTGAATATGTTGAACTTGTTTTCCCATTTACATAGCTCATATGATGTTTCTGGATACGATTCCTTAATGTTCTACCAGTTTGACCAATATATATCTTAGGACACGTTTCACACTTTAATTTATATACTCCGGATTTCTCAAATTTGGATGTTTTGTCTTTATTATTTTTAAATAACTTTCCCAACGTATTACCTGTTCTATATGCAATTTTAATATCTCGTCCATTCAAAAATGAAGCCACTATTTCTGTTGTTTGTTCATAATTTGTAAAAGCTCTATATTTGTGATTTTGATTATCAAACTTATCAATATGAAAAACGTCTCGAATCGCTTTTGCGTAGACTTTTTTGGAAAGTATTTTGTCTATCAATTCAGGCTTAAATCCGTTGTTTACTGCAATTTGCTTGATGATATTGAAATTATCTATTGAAAGAGGAATATTGAATAATCTGTGAATCATGCTATTATAAGATACTACTTTGATATGATATAGGTAGGTAGAATCGTTATGTATAGTAATATCCGTATGGGGTGTCGTGATATATTTTTTTAATAAAGTTTGTGGAGATCAAATCATAAGTTGTAGTTGATGAAATTCATTAATAATAATTCAAAAGATTAATTGAAAGAGAAATATTTTTCAGAAGAAATTAGTTTTTGTAAAAAAGCTTCTTGGTTTTCTACCTCCTAATGTTTATACAAAAATATGGAAAAATTGCTTTCTTCGACTCTTACGGAGTCTCCCATATTTTTTGTATAAAACTGAAAAAGTTAAAGCCATGAATTTTTTTTCCAACTCAAATATTTTATTTATAAATATATTCTGTTAGAGCAAGTATTTCTCACCTTCCAACAAATGAAATTTTTATATCTCAGAATGTATTTATCCTGGTGCTGATCCATTCGTTAACTGAACTGATCGCCCCTTGCATCACTTAATTATTATTATATCCCACATAAAACCCGTCATTTCAACACCCCATCCTATAACCCTTGACTGAAACATTCGTAGTAGAGGAAAATTCCACTGACAAATGTTCTGTTAATGTTTCCTAAATAAGTTAATTAAAATGTTCTCTCTCTCAAACCCTTTGCTTTCACCGTGAAGAGGGTGCCGAGTGCAAATGGAATATTAAGTTCGAGGCCTCCTTTCATTCTGAAGTACAATTTCAGTCGAACGAATCCGTCTTCTGGGAAAAAGTAGTACAAATAATAATAGCATTAATTAACTTACGCACTGGGAGGAGTTGGTAGAACGTAACACTTTGGGTTCGTTTGGTTGTTGAATGTTCAATATACAGCTAGTATCTTCAAAGTTTAAGATTGATAAAAGCTGAAAAAAATCGCGTCTAATCTTTGAGGCTTGTAGATACTATTCAAGTGTGTTCTACTGCGATCGATTTTTGGTTTTTAATAAAAAAATAGAAGGTAGCATTTCGAAGTTTCAGCAACGACTGACAAGTAATTGGTGAAACAGAATGAAAATTCAAAAATTTGGGTAAATTTCAGCGTGTTGATTGCATTTGTAGTTGAGATATCTATCGGTATGCTTGTTCTTTTGATAAACACTCTTATCAAGATGTCGGTATATTATCATCACATGAATAAAAGAATGTTTGTTAAGCCTTTTCTTCAGAATTTCACCATGGATTTTTCATTGTTCAGTTCCATTTATATTGAACGTCGTATTAGAAACAACAAACCATCGAAAAAATGATTGTTGAGAAACATAGTTGGTTGCTTATGATTTCCCAAATATGAACTTGAGAAAATTCGCTGATTTCATATCAATAATCACAAAGAAATAGATGCGATATATTTCCATTACAGTGAAGCATATGATAAAACCATTATGATTCTCTAAATATTGAATAAATTTTCACTTGCGAGTTCAAAAAAACGTGTACTCAATCTGCTATGGAGAATGTTCTCTGATGGTAAAATAATTTATAGAATTATGAAGTTACTTCAATTCGTTAGATACCTAGTAATTTTCCAGCCTAATAAACTATGCATCTTTAATTGAATTTCGAATTTTCCCTCACACCTCATAGGAAAGTCTCAAGC
This sequence comes from Leptinotarsa lineolata, assembly GCA_015342045.1. Classification (NCBI taxonomy): domain Eukaryota; kingdom Metazoa; phylum Arthropoda; class Insecta; order Coleoptera; family Chrysomelidae; genus Leptinotarsa; species Leptinotarsa lineolata. The sequence goes on from WOGR01003312.1 coordinate 8,076, forward strand.
TTTACAAAATACATATCTCTTCAGTATCACTATGACACTGTAACTGTGTGACACAGTGACACTGAAAACCTGGGTCGCGAAAAGCTCCACCATTTTGTCATTGATATCACTTATTAACAAGATCATCAAATATAGCATTACACTACATCTGGATTCTTCGATAAGTAGAAAATTCAATGAATTACCGGCTTCATTCAATCACTTTTTTATTTAATTCACTGGTTTACTCAGCTTGCTACCGGTGTCTTTTCCTGGGCTAAACGGATTTTTTTTAATGTGCCCGCCAAAAACCTCAAATAACCTGGGCGAATTTTTTTGAAATTTAATATTTTTCCAAATTTCCATCTGCTTTTCGTTGAACTTTTGCGTAATGATTCTTCGTTGCTACCAGAACAATCTGTGAATACGATACAAGGATTCATTCCGTTGCCCATCAAGGCCGGCTTTGTAACATTGTCTTCAAATTTGCTCGACATATATTCAAGAAGCCAAAGAACTTCTATTGTGCCCAATTTAGGATAAAAAAGTGTTTTCTCTTTAGAAACATCAATGCTTATTGTCATGGCTGTTATTTCTTGTTCCTAGAATCAAGTGCTTTTTTGAAAATAGTGTCTCAAATTCGAATGTTATCAATATTCCATTGTTCATTTTTCTTCGAAGAATTTAGTATATATTGATTCTCACTATTCAAACAGATAAACCAATCACTAATTAGCCGCCTTAGTCGTTATCCGTAGTTTCTGAAAAGTTCTTCGCAAAAACTTTGTAATTGAAATGGTTAACTGCGGGGTTGAACTAAAGTAATAGTTGCCAACAAATTAGAAACTATAAGGAGTGTGTTTTCGTAGCAATTACAGAGTTGGATGTCTCTTACAGTTAATTTTGAATGGTTAGAAAGTTAGGACAAACTTCATCGAAGTCTTACATTTCACGTGCTCTATTAATTCCAAAGGAGTGTCATGTGACTACCCGCTAATTGTCGATTATATCTAGATATTACTGACGTGTAAGCTTTAACTCAAGAATAAAATATGTAACAATTAGTGGTACATGTAAATCAGCACTCATTCTGTTTGGATAATTCGAACGTATTCAGAAAAACACTTAAATGTCAGATTTTCACTTGTAAGTTGAAATAATGGATGGACTGCTAGACAAAAAAAATTAATGAGAAAAGTAACAAAATGAAAGATATATGGTTTGGTTTGGCAATTTGGAAATAATATCTCCAATATTGTCCTTGAATAATAGTATTTTTGACAGTAATAATATTTGTCTCCAAATATTTTCAAAAAAGCATTCTTCCCATTCACCAGAAATGCAATATTCTTCTTGAAATGAAGACGCCAACTTTATCTTCTGAGGACGCAAACTTGGTTGGTGAAACGCGCATCGAGAAGATTATTGCATTTCTAGTGTTCGGAAAATGTGCTTGTTTCGGATTCATTTTACGTTCGAGGTATTGTTCCAAATATTTGTTGATATTCAGTTTGTATTGATACATAAATGAAACACTCTCTTTCTAACGTTTTAACTTCATCAGCAGAAATACAGATTTTCATTAACAAAAAATGTATTTTCATCAGCTTATAGAAAGTATGAGGTATATTTTTGATGATCATTGTTTTACCCAATATTTCAATCATGAAAAACAAATGTATCTGATATCTCATAATGAACGTCATATTGACCATCATATATTTTGTAAATCATCATTTCTACGATTATCTCATGTCAAACGTAATTCTTTAGAACTATTGCAGAACTATTTGCAGACGTCTTACGAAAACCATCATGTGACCGATATTCTGCTAACACACTTTTCCCCGGCTAGGAACCGAACTTAAATTATTTGAAATTGTTTATATTTCATTTCATATTATGTTGAAATACTTTTACTAAAGAAGGGAAATGAAAAATACATAATGAAAAAGTAATCATGTGTATAGAATTTCATGACTCATATTATCACTCGCCGTGCAGAAACTATCTTAATGAATGAATGAATTAATGTTTATTGTTGACATAAATATAGTAAAGGTACGAGTTAAAATAGAAAAACACTTCAATGAACACATATTAAAGCACAAAAACTATCTAGGCTATAGTTATTACGTGGTGAGGCAATTAAAGAATGAAATAAAATCAATAGTTGAATTATATAAAATCTTAATCAATACTTATATCTAAACTTATCTAACGAACGAAAGCCCATTGGAAGTGTGATTGTTTTATTGTATAAGGTCAAAATTGTATTGTGATAATTCAAAATTTAAAAAGTAATACAAATCATGAAACAACAAAAAAAATCAGTTGGCGCTCCCGGGCCACTTGATTGATTCCAGTGGGGCCATTGCTTTTTCAGCTGCAGGAAAACCGGAAAAACCTGTAGCACCACATCATCTGAAGATCTTGATTTGCCAATGTCCTCTCTTTCATAGAACAAAATGTAGGGTGTCTTCAGAGGCTCCAATAAATTCAAGATATCACCAGAAAATTTTGTTACATGACTATCGTCAAACTTAAGCCAGTCCGTTTCATCCTTGACCAAAGCGTAATAATGACCAGACTCAACGCCAGAACCGCAGTAAAAAATGACTGCATGAAGATTATAATAGTGATCTGCTAGATTGAAATGTTCATCTATGTCGACCCTTCGTAAGAGTTTGGTTCTTCTGTCTGAGGTTGAGTCATGCTGGAAGATCATCAGTGTTATTATTAGATTGATTGGTGCCTCAGCTATATTTGTTGTCTCATTATAGTCAGTTAGTTTGGCTCAGATTTGGCAATACAGTTGATTATCACCCGTTAAAAGTTCTGTTTTCAGATGATTTAACAACAAGCTTTGCACAAACTGGTGTTCAGTCATAGTAGAAAACGCTAGTTGAAGTTCCATTAAGTCACATTCGTTTTCAGTAACTCTTAAACATGTACTACAAACTAAATTAGTGAGGATTTTCTAGCAAAAGATCTTCGAATACAAGACGAGATAATCTGTATGGAATCATTCAATCCAGAGCAGTCAGGAGTATTGAATCTGCTATTTTACGACGAGTATTCAACAAGAACCCCAAGAATTCGGAACAATCCTGTTGTTGTTCTGAAGAGTATCTAGTCGACTTGAAAGACTCTAGGAAATCGGTTTGTGGAAAAGATGATACATTCTCACGAAACTGCAACTGCATGAACAGGTGTTTGAGTTTGGTAAATAAGTAGGAAATATGCTCGTTCTCGTTCATCGTTAAAATGTCGTAATTCTTCGTCATGAACAACACTTGCAAAATGCTATTCATGTAGCAAGTGTTTCCCAAATTATCTAAACCAATTTTCTTCGCAAGATTTTCAGGACAACTGTTTACTGATTCGCAAGAAAAAATAGGTTCCACAGAATCTGCATCAGAACCATTTCTCAAGCTGCAATCGATCCTTCCAAGTGATTAAGGGTTTGGTATAGGGATCGATTCGGCTTTTGCTCCATGAAGCTCTTCCATAGAGAGGGAACCAGAACCATGAGGAATACCGCTCATATTTAGGGGACAAGAAGGTGGATCAATCACTTGCCAGGTACTTGGTAGGATACTGATGAATATGCATATATCTCGGCTTGTTTCGAAGAGATTTTAGTTCCGTACTGAAATGAGGGCAATGCATGATCTCATCAAAATTATGTGAAGAAGGAATAGTTCCAAGGACCGAAGCAGCATTACCACGTTGAATAGCAGTACTAATTCGTTCTATCAAAGAAGAGGTAGTCTAATCTCCTTTCGAGTTCATGAAATAGTAACAAAGACTCCGGGCCATAAACACTAAAAGTTTTAACCGGTACTGGATGGAACAGATAGTTATAACCAAGATTTTGGTTTTTTTTTTCGTTACAATTTCTGCCAGACAATGTTGCAGGTCCAGCAGACTTCTTCGAATTTTCGGCTACATGAGAAACCGACACCGTGTCAACGCAAGTGAAGCCCATACAACAGGTTTACCGTATTTCTTTGGTATGAGAGACATACCATCTGGTCGTTTACCATCATCTCGACTGGTACCTGCAGTTCTCCTGCAACTCAAACTATGTGTACCTTTCTCATCAACTGAACTTCTGCAAACATAAGTATGAGGCACACAAATAGATTAACTTATCCTAATTACTACTGCTATTCTGAAAAATTCATCGTCCAATAGTATTCCAAGAGCTGCAACAGGTAAAGCATTCAATCAAGCACCCGATTCCTTGATCATTGCTGTTTTTAGACGAGCCTCATCGTATATACTTGTAGATTTCAGAAGTTGATCATTTATAATGTTCGGAAGAGGTCGGTCCCATGCCCTTTGTATTTTTTTATCTGTAGGAGGAGCAATATTAGTTACGGAACATTGTAGTGGCAGTAGTTACGATGAACTCGTAATAATCATAAATTGGTTGGAGAAACTCTTTCACTAACAATAGTATTTTCACGAGTACTAAATCGAAAAACAAAAATTTTCCTGACAACCAATTGATAAAAGTTAGATAGTACGAAAATAGGAAAATCAATTAGTTTATTTGGAAATGGTTTAAAATATTCGACATTTTTTTAAAATTTTCATTTATACTTCATTCGAATATACAATAAACATTGAAATATTCAATAAATGATTTGAACGCCAAATATTAAGCTTTTCAACAACTAAACTTTAAATTTTAGGAAAAGAAAGGTTTTGGCTTCGTCAGAAAGTTACTTCTTTGCAAGTTCTACAGATCTTTGTAAAGATGTGTAAAGATGTGTTCTACACATCTTTGAAAAGAAACATGAACTTTAAAAAATAGTTGGATAATTTTTGAGCGACTCAAAACAATTTCACTCTTATCATTTCATCATTTGTGAAGGTTATTGGCCCTAGCTATCGGTTGTTCTGAAAATCAGTCGTCACAGAATCATGTACTCATTTGTTTTTTGTTTCTATTTATAGACTGTATTGTCGTGCTTTTCTACTACAATAAACGTACGGCATATATTTGAATTGAATATTGTAATATGAATTGAATATGATTAGAGTGAAATTACCAAAAGACTTCAATACCAGTAAATGAAAAAGAATATCTAACATTCAAATAATTCCTCTCATTTGATGAAACGATGATAGGAATTGGAATCTGAGTTGTTTCTTACTTTCCGTTTTATTTTATTCAATTTTAAATGGAATACAGTTTTTAAAACATTTTCTTATTCAAAACTATGTACCACAGTAAAAGTATCAGTATAATCTCTAAATTATAATTAATTATTATCATTATTTCAACTTAGGTTTATATGCATTTTGTCATAACAACTATGGAAATAACCTCCAGCTGAGAAAAACCTCAACTTGGCAAAATAATGAGCAGTTTCAAGCGAAAACCTGTCTGGTACACCATCATGAAATTACACACTTCCGTGATATTCCGCATAGAAAAATGTCGGAAACAATATTCAAAGCGACACGAAGCTCATTTTTGTCGTCATGATGGAAGATCTATAACACGACCGTTAGGGTGTCGGCAAGGGCATAATGCACCATCCACGAGGGCACGTAATTATATTCACGTCATGTCGAGATGTCACTTTCATGAAGAGCATGGGGTATGTCCCGTCTATGCGAGTCGCATACTATGGAATGGGGTTGTTGCTCTACAGAATGTAAGACGGTTTCATTTATGTTCATTTTTTTTCACTTGATCACGTATGGAAGTAATGAGTTGCTTAATAAACACCTTTCCATACCTACCATCTTCCACCTTACCTCGCTCCTTACCACGTTCTTCAAGAAAAATTCTTTCATTGAATGATATTGATTGAATAAGTTATGTGGGTTTTTTCTCATAACGATTTGACAAATAATGCTTGATTCATACATCAAAGTTTGTCACAATGTGAGTAAATGGAAGCATTCGAACAGAACACTATAATGTAAAAGTATGGTACAAGACGTGACGTCTTATACAGGGCGTTCCAACGAAAACTTGACTTTCCCTGTAAGTCAGAAACGGACGTGTAATCGAAAATATCAAAGAAAACGTCAATTTTTATTTCTAGGGGGACTAATTGTGATATGAAAATCATACCCGAAACTTCACCCCCCTGCGGTCAGCATCTACCCCACTATTTTTTCAATGGTATGGGTGGTCGAGTAATACATCATTTGAAATATCTTTTGTCCCTCTATTACTTCTGTAATTTATTTCGAAATTGATTCATTCGTTACTGAGAAATTGAATGTTTTATTTGAGAAAAAAAAAGAAAATTTTCTGTTGCTCATTTTATTGAGGAAATCAACAAATTATGATATCAATGGCAACGTAATAAAAGGATAAATTGTTAAAAACGACCTCCATCTAGTTCCATACAATGATACAGTCTACTTTCGAAAGCATTCCTTACATTATTGAAGATGTCCGGAGTTAGAAATCGGCATTCCCGAACAATTCTCTGCTGCGGGTCTTCTAGATTCGTAGATGAAATGGACGATACTGTCAGTTTCTTCTGTACTGGTAGTTTTTGTTGAATCTAGTTGTCGCAGAACAAAAAGAGTAGATAGTTGGTCACTGTCACTTCTTCACGAATTATTATTTAGTCATCCTTGTTCACTATGTTTCAACATGGTTCATTCTACTGAAGAAAGAATAGAAATTGTTGCAACCTATTATATTATCGAAATAATAAATGTGCTAAAGCTGCTGGAAGAATTTATAATACGAATCATCCAGACCATAACGTGAACCATCAATACGTTAAACAGTTGATGGATAAGTTTCGAACTTCAGGTTCTGTTCACAACAGAAAACATGAAGTATTCCGTCTTGTCAAAAATAACAGAGTTGAAGTTGCAGTTTTAGGACATGTAGTTACAAATGCATAATCGACTATCTATCAGAAAAGTAGCTAGAATATCTGGTGTATCAGCTACTAGTGTTTTTCTGATTTTGAAAGCCTACAAATTCCATCCTTTCGAAATAAGGCTAGTTCAGGAATTGAACGAAGATGATCCTGATCGTCGACTTCAGTTACACAATACATGTTTTTCAGACGAAAGTTCTTTCATGCTGAATAGTGAAGTGAATAGACATAATAATTGTCGTTACTGGAGCGATGTGAATCCTCATTTGGTGATAGAAACACATTCACAAACTGCACAAGAATTGAATGTCAGGGCCGGCAATCTTGGTAATCATATTGTTGGACCATTCTTCATTGAAGGTAATCCTCAATGGAAACAAATACTTAAATCTTTTACAAGACTGTGTAGATCTTATGATTACACAAATTTCAGAAAATGATGACAATTCGTTAGAAAATGAAATAACATTGCATCAGGATGGTGCACCCCCACATTTTGATGTTCGGGTGAGACAGTTTTTGGACAAACGTTCTCCAATGTGTTGGATCGGCAGAAGGGGTCCAGTGGATTGGCCATCTAGATCACCTGATCTGACACCGATAGACTTCTTTCTGTGGGGACACCTGAAGTTGAAAATGTACTCTACTAAGCCTTCAAATATAAAAGACCTGCGACAGAGAATTGTTCGGGAATGCCGATGGCAGTCTCCGGACATCTTGAATAATGCACGGAACGCTTTCGAGAGTAGACTGTATTATTGTATAGAACAAAGTGGAAGTTATTTTTAATAATTCATCCGGAAATTTTGTTTCCGCTGATATTATTTGTTGTTGATTTCTTCATTAAAATGAACGACAGGATTTTCTGTTTTTTCTCAACATTTAATTTTTCAATAACGAATGAGTCAATTTCGAAAAAAACTACAGAGATAAAAGAGAGACAAACAACCTTTCATATGATTCATCACTGGACCCCCCATGCCATTGAAAAAATGGGGGGGGGGTAGTTGCTGACCGCAGAGGGTAAAGTTTCGGGTATGATTTTCATAAAAGAAATAGTCCTTCTAGAAATTAAAATTGACATGTTTTTTAAAAGTTTCGATTACCTGTCCGTTTCTGACTTACAGGGGAG
>WOGR01003313.1:0-16056 GCA_015342045.1 Leptinotarsa lineolata
TATACTTATGCACTAAGTCCTGTTTTTCTAGTTATCCGTGACAAACAATTGAAGCTGTTGCTAAGACTACCTAAACAAATAGACTAATGAATATGCGTCACTACTTAAAAATTTATTTGTTGTGTAGTGTATAATAAGATATGGCAAATTATACTAGAAACGAGAAAATTGACATGGTAATTTACGGAGAAATAAAAAAGAATGCAACTAATGCAGCTCGAATTTATGCTCAGAGGTTCCCTTGTCGTCGCCATCACACTCGGCATTATTTTCCAAAACTGGAAAGAAAAATGTGAAATGAACCAGAAGAAAATGCCAATAACTTCATCGTCATTAGAAGAAAAAAAAGTAGACCTGCTGGCCTATGTTGAAATGAATTGTACGGCGTCAATTCGCCAAATTGTTTCTGATTGTGATATAAGTTATTCGCCCGTTTGGAGAATTCTCCACAGATATAATTATCGATCATTCAAGTACCAACTACACCAACATCTTTACGATAACGATCGCAACCGAAAATTGACTTATTGCAACTGGTTTTTGAATAAATACAGAGAAGATGTACGTTTTCCTTTTAAAATTATTCATATTCAGATGAAACCCGATTCACCAACTTGGGTATGTTTAATAGGAATAATAGAAGGTATTGGTGTCAAACAAATTTACATCTGATGCAAAAAGGAAATTTTCAAGAGCGATTTGGTTTCAATTACTGGATGGGTGTTATCGGAGGAAAACTTTTGGGGCCAATAATTTTCGACGGACAACTGACTGCGGAAAGTAATCTACAGTTCCTTAGAAATCAAATCGATAATTTTATTGAAGATTTGCCACTGGCTAACCAAGTTAATATCTATTTTCACCAAGATGGAGTGCCACCTCACAATTCTCAAGTCGTAAGAGAATATCTGAATGACACCTTCCCAGAAAAGTGGATTGGCACTATGGATCTATTTAGTGACCTGCGAGGTACATTCTTGAGTTGTCATTCTTTTACATAAATGTATTATTTCTTTTTCATATTCCAGATCACCAGATCTTACTCCGCTATATTTTTTTCTCTGGGAAACAATTAAAAATCAGGTTCATAATTCAACATCAACTACTCGTGAAAAACTAGAGCATAAAGTAAGGGTGGCATCCCAGAACATCACTGAGGAACAGCTAATCAATGTGATGCGCGAAACAATTGAAAAAGTTGAACTTTGCCGTGATCAAGGAGGCCATTTTGAAAATTTATAACCTTAATGGACTAATTTGCGACTTTCTTGCAATTATTCAGAAAAACAGAAGAAATAAAGTGAAAGTGTGTGGCATTAAATTATTCGTACGAAAATGATCGTTCACAAAAAGCCGTGGAGCCACCCCCTTTCCATTTGAAAAAATCAAGTCAACTGAAGAAATTCATATTTGCGACTGTGAAATAATTTTCAAAATGACTGTGAAGTCATAAGCCTCATACTTGTAGTTTTCCCATGTTACTTGATCAAGAATGAAGCGATTTACACGATCCATGACATTCTAGTTCAAAAAATAAAAATCGGAACAAAAATGATTTTATTCGTCAAATATTGACAAATGAAGTATTGTTGGATTTAAAATGTCACTGTCGATCGAAATAAGTATAAATATATAGAATGTCCCATTTCAAAATCGAAATTTGGGTCATTTTCGGTCAAACCGGAAGTATAGCAAAGCAAGTGAATATGTCAAAAAATGTAAATTGAACTAAAATACACAATTTGTTTGAAGGTGAATGACAATGTTTCGTGGTGAATTTCAGCAGTTCGGACTTCCATTTTTAGACAATGGAAGTCCGAACTGCTGAAATTCAGATAAAATACACAACTCCAAATTTCGTTTTTCTATCTCCAATAATGAGAAAGTTATAGGGGTGAGCCACCTCAGAGAATCACCCGGTATATTCACACACAAATAATTATCGTAATATTTCAAATGATTCAAGATAAAATTATGAAAAATTAATGGAAACACATAAAAGTAACGAAATACTCCGACAGTAAAATTGAGGGTCATGGTTACCTACAATTTGATAGATTGTAATCATGGTAAAGTCAAATAGTGAGAAGAACGTTAAAGAAGACAAAAAACACCTAACCTAAAATTCCTCAAAGGTGTAGCAATTTTTTTCTATGAGAGCAGCTTTCAGTTTTGATTTGAAAAAATTGACATTTGGCGCATATAAATATAAATACCCGTCACCGTGAGTTTTTTGAGTTTTTTGAAAATGTCGCTGCAAGATTCCCTCCATCCTATATGAACAATAGTTCTGATGGCATATTTCTGTAATGTATGAACCATTACTGCAGATGATCCAGTGCCCCTGTTCAGTATTCCATATCAGTGTATTATTCCATAGTACAGATTCAACAAAACTTGTTTACTGAAATGGTTCGACGTAAATCTCAGTGCATAGCATTTTCTGCGGAGTTTGTCGCAAAGAGTTTCAATTTGAGGGATCCAAGTGAGCTTGTAGTCAAGTGTAAGGCCTAGCATCTTTGTTGTTGAGGAAGATTCAACATACAACTCCATTTTCAGGTTTACTAATTTCCGTTGCTTTTATCGGGACTGGTGATAGGTAAATTATTGATTAGATGGACACACCGTTCACTAACGATAAAATTTATTGAAAACCAAAAGCAAAACGGCATTCAAAATATAACAGTGTAACCTCATGGCGAGGAGACTCAGAATTCGAGTCAGTTCCCGGCCGAAATCCCAGAAAAGACTGAATACATCGGTTAACAAATGTGTTCGGAGTAAGTCTCGAAAAATCACCCACTGGCAATCCTCTCACTCATAACAAAATAGTCAAAAAGGTTCAACCTCTTGGCCTGAAGCGATAAGAGTGTTTTGTAAATATTCCATTCGTTTTTAGGCAATAAACTTTTATTTCGGGTGAAGAGAGAATTCTAAAGATACGCGATGAAATTAGAAAAATTTCAAGTAGAAATTAAAATGAAAGAGTTAACGCGAAAGCCCAAGCAGATGGATATTTCAGGCAACTGGTCGATAACAGAGTTATGAAAAGTTGATTTCTTTACAAAAATTTATAATTCTGAATGAAAATCAATAAAGAAATGAGATCTTTTCAAACTAAGTTGTTGCAGGAATAACCCTATACTTCCAAAGAATTTAGTTTTAAACCTTCGTTTTCTATGTGTAAAATTTCGATAATCCCACTCTTACCAGCTGACATGAAAGATCGCTCTAAAATAAAGTAATTCAGTTAAGAAACTGTATCAAATTTGCAATGAAAGCCTAATACTTCAACCTAAATACCTAAATACTTCAAAGGTACCTACCTATAATATAAACAGAGCCCTAGGGCCTACCAGATATCAGTTATCTGTCGATGCAATTGCTTAACTTTCCTGTTGTTAGAATCCTGAAATTTGTATCATGAAAGATCGTTCTAAAATAAAGTTTTCCAGTTAGGAAACTGGATCAAATTTTCAATGAAAGGTTGAATAAACCTAAATACTTCAAAGGTACCTACCTATAATATAAACAGAGCCTTTGGGCCTACCAGATATCAGTTATCTGTCGATGCAATTGCTTAACTTTCCTGTTGTTGGAATCCTGAAATTTGTATCATGAAAGATCGCTCTAAATTAAAGTTTTTCAGTTAGGAAACTGGATCGAATTTGCAATGAAAGATTTAATAAACCTAAATACTTCAAAGGTACCTACCTATAATATAAACAGAGCCTTCGGGCCTACCAGATATCAGTTATCTGTCGATGCAATTGCTTAACTTTCCTTTTGTTAGAATCCTGAAATTTGTATCTTGTCATTCTTGAAGTACTTAAGCAAGTTTTCAAAGATTTTTACCTATAGGTATTTTTGACTTCAAACGTTTCTTTGGATGAGTTGTCACTCTAATTTTGATAAATTCCAGTCTTAAGTGGACTTGTTACTGGTGTCAGTTATTATTTCCTCAATTGAAATATTCCTCATCTGTTAACGGTACTTTTTTCAAAGATTTAAGTTAAAATTAATTATTCCGAGTACCGTATTGAGAATTCCTCTTTCCCCTCAAAATTGTGAGCTTGATTTGATTCCTCGATTAGTTTCGCATGATATCGAGCGAACCATACACTGGGTGAAGGCCTGATGTTTAAGGAGGTCCTATAGATAGGAAACTGAGAGACATCCAACCGAGAGTCATAAAGCCATCGCTCTACCTGGTGATAAGTCTCCACAGTCCTCCAGTCAGACGTTCTCAGGATCATCAACGTCACACCAGCTCCCCAGGTATTTGTAGATATCCAAGAAACTTGAATTAGGAGTCAAAATTATAATTTAACATTGATTATTGTTAAAGTATAACTTATGTAGATGATTTGTTTCTTTGGCCCCCAGCCTCATTGTTTTATTAATTGTTTCTTCGGCCTCATTTTATGAAAATGGAAATAAAGTTGTTGATTTTATATATTTATCTTGCCTTACCATCCAAGCTAGTGATAATTTCATACCTATTTCTTTGGTTTTGCCTTTTGCAACCTGGCGCCCAACTGTTTGAATTAGTCAAGTAAACTGATGGTTTATTTGATTGATAGTTAATAATCTGATAGCACTATTGATCTACCATTGGTTGAACTTACTCACACCCTCACCGAATCAATCTGAGCAGCCTATCAGCAACAAGTGTTAACTTACAATAGTTTTTAATTTTATTGATGAATTTGCATGTTCAAACTCTGGAGGGTTATACGTTCTGGAATTTTTCTTAACAATTACCCCTGTATATAGCAAATCGACGATACCATCAGCGGAGCTGCATTCATTGAACAGCTCCACTGGAATTTGCTAGGTTCGCCACCCTCTGGGAATTCATCGTTGCTATATAATTTCGAAACTTTCAGGACTACGCACGTGACGTCACATCCCAAAATAACAATTCAGATTATGTCCGTTTTGAAACGTGACCAGAGTGATTCCATCATGGGATGGGAGTTGAATCGACGGGACTGCATTATTCTCATTGGCCTCATGTATTTTATAGACTGATTGATATCGGCTGCTAATATAATATGGTTTTTGAATGAAATTATAAGAAACGTGGGAAGGATTTTTTCAAGGACAGAACACAAGCACTACAGGAAAATCTTTGAGGTTCTTTAAGAGCGGTTTATTTGCGGAATTAGCTATTCACGTTGGATTTGAATCGCTGGAAGTTAAATTCATTTGGCAAAACCTTCTCAGGAAGTTTATTCCACATGAAAACAGTTCTCCAAATGTAAGAGTTCTTGAATAGTGACGTTTGAGGTGTACTGAGTTGAAATCAAATGTAATCAAATGTGCCCAGTCACTTGAACACCTCCCGTGAGAGTATCTATAAAAGAGAGACAAATTTTCACTCTTCCTTCGATGTTCCAGACCATCAAGGTTGCAAGTAATGTTTGTGTCTCCAATCAGGCTCTTTTCTGGATGGAATCCAGCAGCTTCAGGGTATGCTTAGAGGCGAAGCTCCACACATGTGAACAATACTCCAAAGAAGGTCTGATCTGAGCTTTATAAAGCATCAGAAGTTGTTGGGATTAGTATAGTTTTCTGGTTCGGAATAGTGTTCCAAGCTTTTGAGAAGCAGCCTTCTGCAATTTGAGCAAACTCATCGCAGCAGAAGGAGGAATTGTCATTTTTATATCCGGTTCGGAAACGTTTATCTTTTTAGAGGAAACCAATGCCTGGGTTTCTGTGGCATTGAATTCAACCTGTTTACTTCCACCCTAATTAGAATTCATCTCCAGATCCGCATTAAGATATGCAACCTCCTGCTACCGGTGAAGATGTGCATTCGCAGCCGATGTCCTGGCATCCAAATGGAATGACGAGACAAGTGTGCTGTCTTCAGCGGATGAAAGGTAAAACTAGAACCTCTGTAGTAAAATTAATCCAGAACAATACTTTTATCAATCACCAAAACTGCAATAGGTGCGTTTCACTAACCGAGTTGGCGTCTACAGGAGATGAAGTGAACTGAAGTTTATTTCATTTTCTAATGACGTCAACTTGGCTGTCGAAACGTGTATCGACTAGAGACTAGAGTATTGCAGTTCTGGTGGTTGGACAAACTGCTTGTTTTGGATATACCGGATGATAACGAAATCATTGTACAGGGTTATTCAAAAGTACTTTGACAAACTTCAGGAAGTGATTCCTCATAATATTCTTATATGAATTGTCAAAATAAATAAATGTCCGGAAACCCTTCGTTTCGAAGATACAAGATGTTGAAGTTTTATTTTTATTTTCGTTTTTTTTCAAATAACTTTTGAAATACTGAACTTAATTAAACGAAACTTGGTAATAGGAGGTTTTTGAGATGTCGAATTCGAACCTGATGTTTTTATTGCTCTTACTCGTAGGGGACGCCACCTACACGTCTCTTTCTTTTTTAAAGATTCATAACTTTTTTGGGCGTACTTCTAGCACATTTTTCAGTAAAAAAATCGATTCCCCCATCATATCTACGTAAATAAGCTACCCTTGTTACTAGTTGCTGTAAGCAACCGTTTTCTAAATATTTAGACTTGAAAACTTCAGGTCGATTATTTGATAATCGATGCATGTTGAAGTTATTACGAATAGTTTGCTTTTTTCACAAGAATGCTTTGGAAATGAATTTGACGTTTTACTCGAAATAGTTATTTTTGTATCAAGGGTGCATAATCAGTATTCGTTTTGATAAAATTTGCAAGAAATGTCAACATTTTATTTCAGGAAATTTTGAATATGTAGAATAAAGTAAAATAAACGAAACTAAATTGCATTCAAATAAATTGTTGGAAGTGTCCACCTTCAGCGAAGATACAGGCAGTCAGTCGTATAGTCATTGAATCTCGTACCCGCTCAAAAATTATTGGTGTGTTTCTTATTGTTTCACAGACGTCTACTATTTGGTTTCTTAGATCTTCCTCGTTCACTACTAGAGTCTTATAAACTAGTGACTTCAAATGTCCCCCAAAAAAATCTATCGGGTTTAGATCTGGGGACCTTGGTGCCCACGCCTGGTTAGGTTCTTCTACACTACCGATCCATCGATTTGGATAGACTGGCATAATATTTCGTCAAACCCCTCATCCCAGTCTTAAAAATTGTTCCAAATTTCCAGAAAATCTTTGATCGCTTCACAGTTTATTGAATACTTATTTTTATGCAAAATTTCTTCTTATACGATCAAAATAATTGCACACAAACGATATATTCAAAATTCCGTGCAAAATTTTTTTCAGCGCGAGGGACCTTTTAGTGCATTGCATATATTTCTCATTCATTTTTTTTTCAGAAGAACTGTCTGTATATCAATATCTTTATTGCATTTATCACTACCAGTTTGAAACCTTGTTTCATTGAAACGTTCATTAGAAAGCTATCAAATTCTGAACCAGTATCTGGAAGATATTAATTTTTGTGATTTACTTTTCTAGGCAGGACATGATAATTACATAAAATATTATCCTGAGGAATATTCTTCTGCTACTTTGGAATTATTTTGAATTCTTACTCCAGAATATACAAGGTGTCACTGAGTAATATATTAATATTTGAGTGAGCTAGTTTTGAGTTAAAAAAAAAACTCATGAACATGAAGTGATAAAAAAAATAATTTCTGCTTATGATAACTTCGGTATGAACCTACCATATTTTTGTGAAAGGTAGAACCTACGCATCTCGTATGCATGAAAATGCATATTCTGCTATGTAGCATAATTTTTCCTGCCAATGGCATTCGAGTGAGATTTGCACCAAAAAAGTGATGTACCTCTGCTCTTTCTCAAAGTGAAATATTTTTTCCCTCATTTCGTTTTAGCAAATCTGCTCTCGAAGGAAGCTGAGTTTCATAAAAGTGTTGGAGTTAGCATTTCTATCATGGCGACCTCCTCAAAACTTCAGATTATATTTGATATTCTGAAGGACTCTTCACCAAATGAAATATGAGGTACCTGGGTGACCCTAGAAGTACCCGCTCTGATAGATAGATAGATAGATAGATAGATAGATAGATAGATAGATAGATAGATAGATAGATAGATAGATAGATAGATAGATATATAGATGAATAAATAGATAGGCATTACTATATTTCCAACAGGCATTCTCCCAATTACAGGAAATGTACAAAAGTGTTGATGAAAATATATGCAAAACAGTATAATTAGTTGAAATTGCTGCAACTGAAATACAATAAGTAGAAATAGAAATATATCACAAGAAGTGAAAAATGAAAGGAATCACACATGAAAGGTTTTAGTGAGAATATATTTTAAAATTAAACTTTGAGGACTATGATTAATATCGCACATATCACAAATTGAATTATAGTTGACACTGGTACTTTGAAACTGTTATTTGTTTTGAAAAAAAAATCAAAATCAAAATCAAAATTCTTCATTGCCTATTTCTCTATAGTAAATCAAAAGTCCAATGTACAGAGTATATATACAATATGGTAATAGTCGAGGGGCAGGAAAAGGATTGGTTAAGGAAAAGGAAGGGATCAGCAAGATGAGACTTCAATATTGAGCCCCAGGACGTTCAGAGGGTAAAGCGCCGCCTCATAGACCCACGATAGGCCGATGGAAGGCGCCCCTGCTGGTGTGAGCTGGTGGCTCTCTGCCCAGCAGAGCCTCATTTCAACATTCAGTCTAAGATTTCCCGCTTCCTGCCGAGGCTCACGCGAGATTTATCGAGATGTTGCGATTCCGATACCTTATATGTAAATGTACTAAGTGGGAGTTACAGGAACTGAACAAATAGCCGCCAACAATGATTACGAAAGCAGTCTAATACATTCTCTATTATCGAAAAAGTTATACAGCCAAGAAACTTTACCCAATTCGAAAAGATGAGGATGAAAGTTGTAGAACTTTACACTACTTAGGCCAACCAACTACGAACATTTCAAATTTTCTGCACAACAGAGGTGTAAATATTGCTTTTAAAACCAACAACAACTTTGGCATGCACATTAAGAATGACAAAGATGAAAGTTCAGTTTCAGAAAAATCGGGAGTGTATAAATTATCATGTGGGTCATGTCCGATGTTTTACATAGGTCAAACTGGAAGAACGCATAAAGAACACAAAAATAGTTACCAAAATGGAAAAATAAACTCCACATATGCCAGAGGGACATGAGTTCGATCATGAATTCAAGCCCCTAAATTTCCAGAAGGAAGGTTCAAAACTTAACCTGTTGGAGAGTATGGAAATAAACAAATTTTAAAACTCTCAATATCTTATGAACGGTCAAAATGAATTGGTTAATTGGCCATTATTGAATCTGGTAATTTCCAGGTATCTCTGATATAAATACGTTGTTTTTGGAAATTTTATTTATTCATAACGTTGATGAATTTATATCAGACTTTTTTCGGGTAGATTCATTCATTAGAAAGTAGAAAAATAAGAAGGTAATATTTTAGAGTTATGATACGAGTTTTAATATGGATTTTCATCAAGTATCGGCGAGTATTCAATTATTGAATGATGATAATTAAGTACAGCAAAAAAATATTATTATTTCATGATTTCCAAACAGTTTTAATCGTCTTCATATGTGTATCCACATAAACGATTCAGAGACATCACTATAATTCTTTATATACGTCAAACAGTAGAGATTATTCAAACAATAACAATATACATTTCATAAGTTTGTCGGATCATTTTTCTCATAACAGAAATTTGAATGACAGCTTTAGTAAAAAAAATGGAAGATCTCACAATTGAAGATAAGTAAAATATACCGATTCAGTCTTTTTCAAGTCCATTTAAAGATTGTGCCCTATTCTCGGTACAATTTCGTGCGATTTCACTTTGAAATATACGAGAGTAAAACTACTTTTGGGGCCGCATTACGTTCTCAACGACGCTGATCCGATTCCATATGTACGTTACTCCGTCTTTTAGCTAGTGTGATCTCCTTACAAGCTCAATAAAATGTTTGTAAACATTGCATCAAGCTCATACCTCTCAATGCCACGGAAGTGGAACGTTGATATTTGAAAGAGAATTATCTTTTCCTGTTGCAGAGATGCGGAGAAATCTAATATCAAATATGGAAAATATAATCATGGCGGCTCGTGCGAATATTGAAAATTATCCTCGAACGATTCAGAGGAAAAAGATCACTTCGAAAACAGAATACTGTGAATGGAATGAGTTTATTCTGAAAAATCTTTCCAGTCTGATAAGATAAAAAAAATAAACAAGATGAAGAATGACGTAACACGTAGAACAGGAACAAGGAAAAGAAACTTCATGTGCATTATGTTATACGAATTGAAAACAATGTAAATGTCTTAGCTAAGATATAACTTATAGTCTTTTAGAAGAAATATCAATTATTTCATCTACTATTGTGGTTGTTATTTGGCAGTTACATTGTGTTGGTCACCATGTAAAAATCTTGTCTTCATTTCTACAGCTAGGACAAAAATGTTTTACATTGTTCGATTGTTATAGATTAAGAGTTTTCTCGTTTCCATCTGATACTTTATGTGTAGTTGATTGCTTTATATGTATTATATTTTTTCATCAGTTGTATAAATAATCTTTTTTTCATAATTTTCAATTGTTGTAGACTTTGTGTCTTCAATACCTTCCAATCAATACTTTTTAGAACTTCTACTTCCAGAAAATTGATTTTTTTCAATTGGTCACCATGGAACAAAAAGGTTTATGTAAAATCTTCATTACGAGCTACTAACTACTGATACTTTCTCTTTGGTACTTCTGCATGAACTGTTCATTTTGCCTTGAGTCATTGCGTGAGTATGTAAGCCTTTACAGTTTTGAAAATGCAAATATATAAATAATTTTCAAAATCATTGAAAGCTAACACTTGTTGCTGATAGGCTGCTGAGATTGATTCGGTGAGGGTTTGAGTAAGTTCAACCAATGATTGATTGATTGTGATATCAGATTAATAAATTATTAATCAAATAAAAATGAACCATTAGTTTACTTGACTAATTCAGATAGTTGGGCGCCAGGTTGCGAAAGTCAAAACCAATGAGAAAAGAATTATATCTAACTTGGGTGGTAAGGCAAAAGAAATATAGAGAAAGAATTAACAACTTCAATTCTTTATTTCAGGGATTTCAAATCATTTTACAAATTTTTTAGACAGTGGAAGTCCGAACTGCTGAAATTCACCACGAAACATTGTCATTCACCTTCAAACAAAAGAATTAACAAATTCATTTCCTTTTCAACAATATAACTGAAGGCCAAAAATTTTACCAATGATAATACGGCTGAAGGCCAAAAGGAAAAAGTGTTACAAACGGTTTTGATGTTATTATCACCATTATAATTAGCTCAACTGATGTGAAAATCTATAATTCATCATCAAAACAACATAACAGAAAAAAAATTGACAACTCATCCAAAGATATATCAAAAGGAAGAAATACTTGGAGGCAGTATTCTTTGGAACATTATTGTACTCTGAAGCAATAGGATACAAATTGAATGATTTTAACAAATATATTAACAGAGGACTGCTATCTTGTGGACCTTTAAGATGATGAACATATTGAGTATTCTCAAAATAAAAATCAAGAAGTGAACCAAGAGATATAATCTAAGGCCTATTACCATGTACCAAGACAGGATAGAGAACCAATTCTATCAAGTGTGTATTTATTTCCCAGAGAGAAATTAATGCGACCTAAAACAGATCAGATAGAAACAAATGCTCACATGAGGAATTGTCCTGGAACGGTAATGCCTGAATGTCACACAGTAATCAACTCCAATTTTCCAATCGGGGTTTACTTCCTGACGGTACCGATAACCTGGAGCAACAGGTATATCAAAACTTGAAATATGTTCCACAGGAATCAATTACCAATTATCTGGGATCTGAAAATTTGACAAAGACTAGATATTAATTTTTACCAGTTAACCGATGAATCAATATCAGATTGATGGAGGGAATTTAATCCTTTAACCTATAAATAAGTAGGATTCAAAATTTCCTCCTTAAACGACGATAACCACAAAAATACGATCTCGTACTTCTGATTTAGGGGATTACGAATCTTTAAATCCCTTGCAAATTCATAGATGACTAAATAAAAGCCAGCAATGAAGAACTTAAAATTTCTTACCTTCAAATCATATGCAGCTTAATTAATCCAAAGGAAATAATTGAACTGATTTATGATACTAAATAACCAATCTAGGTAGAAACAAAGATATACTCAACAATATTTTTGAATAACGATAGTTATGTATGAGAATTAACGATAATATAAAAGCCAAAAGGTCAGAACCTTCCAGATATCAACTGTTCTTGCCAAACGCTGGGAACAAAGATAATTTTATGAATCCTTCGAACTCGATTCCGGTTTTTACATCCAATACGACTGACAGTGGCTATTATTCCGTGTAAGGGAGTTTGCAGATAATCGAAATTTCAGTGACTAATCTGTTGGTATTATAGATTGTATTATTAATGTAAGAATGTAACGGAATATTCGTTACAAATATCAAAACGTAAACAACAGTTGGAGATTTATGAGAAATATTATTTTGAAACCGATTCATCAATGAATAATATCTCTATAGAGAGCCAATATGAAAGCCAATATGAGCCAATATGAAAGTAATTTATATTGGCTCTGTATAAAAAAATTCTGCATGTAGACACTCGATTCGGTGAGTATTAATGAAAACATGAAGGGAAAAGTAATAGACGGAGCTGTGCTATGAAAATTCTCATTGAATGGAATGGTGATATTCCCAATGTGCCAAAATGGATCAAGAAATAGGGGTTCAACATGATCTCATTCTGATCGATCAAGTAACATTCACAAATAGAAATAAGTGAGTGGGATTGGAACCTCTACGTCTCCGAAGTGCAGATATGTACTTGTTGGAGGAAGGTGAATATTTGGAAAAAACGAATGAAAAAAGCAAAGGCAGAGGTAGCACTGATGTTTATCTCAGGAAATGACTCAGAATAATTACAGGGTTATTTACCTGACATTGCCCATTGAGAAGACACCTGAGAAAAACGACTGCAGTTACAGATAATGCACAAAGGGACAAAACCAGCTTTTCATATTTAATGCGAATGTGGGGCACTTTTGAGAGAACCCAAACTATGTCCAGATAAATATAACAAACATTTGATAGAGAACCTGTACAAAATAGTACGGGAAATAATATGGATAATGGAGAAAAACGCAAATGAGCCCATGAAATCAGAAGACTCTCAGGGAAAATGTCACAGTTTTTTCAATTTTGATAATGATTTCATAACTATGAGTCTGAAACTATAACGAATCAGTAACCCGTCTGGGCTTCACACGGTTAGCAGAGAACATGGGCCTATAAATTGATATATTTCTCTCAAATTGAATAATTGTTCACCATTATCAATTTCAATTTTGAAATAAGTAGGCACCTATGTAAAAATGCAATTCAAAATTCAAAGTAATTCACTATGTATGTGTGAACTTTCTTCATCACGTTTGTCGGATCAGTTTGTGAGGCTGCTCGAATTCATTTTGTCGCCCGATAGTTTTCATTTCGACACAACTCCTGAGCTATTACTTCAAATTGTACGGTGTGAAGGTATAATATGCTTGAGGTAAGTAACGTAACTACTAAATAAGGAATAATATCTGCCTGAATAGGTTTCAAGTTACCATTATGTGACCATTATTGGAAATATTAAAATGTGAGACTCCTTGAAATATGGACTTTTTGAATACCCATGGAAGAAGAAAAACAAGAAAAATATGTGGTGGAAATTGTTTTGTTGCATTTCAAAGGGATATTTTCGATGAAAGCTCTCAAGGGTTGCATTTCTGCCGCGATTTTGTCCGGATAACGCGGATATTTCAATGAATTTACATGAAACATCAATGAAATATGAACATAAACCGTATGAAAATCTGTTCGGTAGTTTTTTCAAATAATTTCGTTAAGACAAATTAGACAGACGCGGTGTTTCATAGTACGTAGTGATTTCCATTATTGTAACCGAAAAAATAATACAAATTGTTAGGTAATTCAGAATATAAAACAAGCACTGTTGTAGGCTACTTCACCTCTTGAAGACGCCAATTTCATTGATGGAAAGAGCGTCGCAATGAGTGTTGCAGTTCTTTTATTTCTGAACATTACTTTTTTCTATACGCCATAGGTTCCAGTTCTACCTTTCATTCAATCCAGGATTATTAATATTTGCTGACTGGAATCAAACAACGGATGCATAATTTCTCGCAGCCGTAAAGTGACCTGCCGAAACGGATCCTCAATTATTATATTATGCACGGTGGTTCAAACAATCCCAACTCAAATAGTTCACTGTTCAACCACTCACCACTCTACCTGCTGAGCATTTGGAAACTAACCAGGAATTCATATAAATGAACATAGAGATTGATAATTTGATTATGAAATGAATTTGACTTTCATGAAAATCGCATATTGTTGGTTTAGATATTATTCTAGTTTACAATTCACAAATCCGGTGACAAACTTCATGACTGAAAAAAACGTTTTTATTTGTAGCATTTTTATATACAAGGTGTTCCATCTCAGACGAGCCACCCCGTATATTTCTCATCCCATAGTGAGTGAAAAAATTTCCCGAAACACGTTGAATGATTTTGTTTGGGCTTGAACGAGCAACCCCCTAATAAGGGGCTCTTCAACCCCTCAGACTTGAATAGGCGAGGGGGTTGAGTGATACTTCATTTGAGAGATCTTGGAAGCCTCTTCACAACGGTGTATGGAAAACGTAAATTTGATGAACCGATTTCGCCACATATCAATTTTTCAGCTCGAATGAGCCACCTTGAATAATTTGTTTTTTTTTTTTTACATGTACCAGCCCATTTTTATCAAGCCTTTTTCACAAACTTGAACAATCTTAAAAAATCATATTCTTGAAAAAATTGAATTTTTTTATCATCATGCTCACAATCAAAAAAAATCAAATCTGTATGTTTCAATCAAATATTCAAATTATCCTCCATTTACTTCCATACAATTTAATACAATGTTGCCTGAAAAACGTTTCTGACATGGTTCAGCATAATTGGAGTTATTTGACGACACTCATTCACAATTCTTTTGCGTAGTTCGTCCAAATTTTCAGGGTGAGTCACAAAAATTTTGGACTTGAAATGTCCCCACAAGAAGAAGTCCAGAGGGTTCAGGTCAGGAGATCAGGCAGGTCACTCCATAGGACCTCTTTCCAATCCAACGACCGGGGTATTGCAAATTGAGGTATTGGCGAACTGGTGCGGCGTTATTAACGGATCAATCGCATTTCCCAACATTTCAAGATAACGTTCGCCAGTAAAATTATCAGGAATAAACAGAGGTCCAATAAGGTGGTCTCCCAAAATTCCTACCCAAACGTTTAGTTTTTCTAGATTTGTATCGCTCCAAATTCCACAGTTATGTCGGTTAATCTCTCCATTGTATAAAAAAGTGCATTCGTCAGAAAAGCAAACGTTGTACAAGAAATTTGGGTAATTCTTGATACGCTCGACCCTAATTTCGCAAAACTCCTGCCTTCGATCCCAATCATCATCATTTAATTAATGAATTGATTAAATTTGGTAAGGATGGAACTTGTGTCCATGTAAAATTTTGAAAACGTTAGATTGACTAATACCGAAAACTGCAGATAGTTGTCGTACAGATTGCGTGTTTGGCATAAGTTAGACATGTCCCAATACCGCCACAATTGCTTCTTCATCACTCACAATTCCAATGGGTGCACTTTTTTCATCCATTACTGAATCCGTCTTCACAAATTTTGAAATCAATTCCAGTATGTACTTATGGCGAACGCTACGTTCAGGATGGTTTTGGTTAAATATCCTCGCAGCCGCTCGGCACAATACTGTTTTTGGTAATAAAGGCTAACCAGCTCAACACGTTCTTGCAATGTGTACACTATGTTTTTTGAAATTTTAAACAAATCAGCAAAGTAGTAACTCAACAGATTGATTTCAATTCTGAAATGATCGAAGAAACGTTACAACCAGATAA
>WOGR01003314.1:0-16055 GCA_015342045.1 Leptinotarsa lineolata
TCAATGTAAGGTATTTTCCAAGTCTCAGATAATACTAGACAATCGATCGAACAATCGAATTGGTCAATAAAAATTTTGAACTCATCTAAGTTTTTAGTAATACTTCGAATATTATTATGCAATATTTTAAAATTCGAATTGTTATCATTGATGAGCAGAACTTGATTGGTTTCATTTGTATTATCTAATACAAATGTATCAATCTTTTTTATTGCGAAGTTATCTATGTAAGGGTCCATTTCTATTCCAGTCTAAGAGCGGTAAGGATTATTTTATTAGAAAAATTATATCATATAAAAGGATTAAAATAGTTTGAATTGCTGAAATGTTGTGGGGAGCTAGTACTAACCTAACCTAATCTAAATATTAAGAGTAATGATGCTGAAAAAATATTGAAGGTGGTAAAATATTTAGCACCTGAAAATTTGAAAGTATCAAGCGTGGATTTTACGTGGAGTTAGTATGAAATCTTACGAAATATTAAGTTATAAAAAATAGGTAAGGAATAAAAAGATTTGGTTAACCAGTAATAGCTTCTTCAAGTTCTATTGAATATAAAGAAAAATAAAAAGAGAAAAAAAATCTCTCGGGTCACTATGATCTAAATTATATCTTCACTTATTGGATCTAAGTCTCAGTCTATTTGAGTCCTTAATTATTCAGGGGGAGGTTCGTTTATCGTTTGTTTGTTCGTCGATGTACTCCTTTTCGGAGTACTTTGTGTTGTTTTCATTTCTTCTTCAGTTTCTTTGTGAGGCCCTTCAATGTTTGAGCAAATTTGTGAAGTTATATCTTCTTCAGTGTGTTTTCCTATTTCCGGCACTTGATAAATGTTTGGTGTTGGTGGTGCACTATTATTCTTTGTATGTGGATTTTCCTGGTGCTCCAGTTCCTTGATTGTGTGTGATATATTATTTATAAAAAGTCTATTCCCTCTGATGTAGCTCCGGTTCTGAGTGTTTTCTCTGGCCTGTTTCAGGTGGGCTTATAGGATTTTGTTTTCGTTTTTTTGTTTCCGTGTTAGATCTTGTGGATCCTTTGTATCCTTTCAGTTTATGGGTATTCTGTAGGATTTCACGTTTTTCTAGTTGTGACACCAATTTGAGTTCAACTTCTTTTTGCCAATGAATATATGTTACTAATATCTGATTCTATTAAGTTTACATTCAATAAGTGATTTATTTGGTTACAGATAAAAGAAACCGATATTTCTCTAGGGTTATTTCCGAGTCCGTAAATTACCGAATTTTTCTTTTTACTTTCTTTTTCCAAAAGTTCTACCTTATTTTTGAGTTCCAAATTTTCTTTCTCTAGATTTTTCACTTTGTTATTGAGATCTTCGAATTTGAGCAGGACACGTGCTTCACTAGCTTCAATCGAATTTTTTAATTCACTTCTGTTCTTGATTATTTCATCAAGTAATTGTTTGAAGGTGATTTCTGGCACCAGCCGTATTCATTTTCTCAAAGTAAACACGTCTTTTGTATGGGCCTCGTATTTCAGTGCCAGGTCAGGATGTACATAAAATATCCCTTGAAGGTCCGAAATTTCCATTCCTCAGTTTATTGCACTCCAATAAATCTCTCCGATCGCGTTCTAAATCTTTTGTTCTTTCCGTCAGAAAACAGTTTTTCAGTTGCTTTTGGCGAAACCTCTTCACTAATTTGTACCAAACTTGGTACGTATCACTTCTGTCACTTTATTTATTGTTTAAATCAATTATATATTTGAAATCGGATCATAAAAACCTGAATTTCAGTGACGGAATAACTGAGCACGCGGAGAAACACGTCTATTCACTTTGTCAGTCTGAAGCACAATTTCATAACTATATGGTTCAAGTTGAGACAATACGGATCCACAGTGAAGAAACTACCGAAACATGTGCTAAGATATTCCCAGAAACATTCCCAAATGTTAGAAATATACACTAAAAGACAGTTTAAATTTTTGCTCAAATGATATTTTCATATATAAGATGAATAATAACGAGTTAGAAGAGGTTAGGAGAAATTAACATCTATTGCATCGTATTCATCTTTCCATTCATTTCAAAAAATCTAATAGGGTGGCGGAGTTACGGAATTCCTAGTTCTAAATTCAAACGTCAATAACCCCGCAACCGGTTATCGAAATTCAAAATTGTGATAGTCATTGTATGGAGAGGTGATCCAAATACCTTTCATACGAAATGTTACCAAACCCGCTAAAGTATTAAAAATGATTATGTTTTACAAAAACTTCATCTGATTCCGACATATTTTTTGCCTCTACTCAATAACTTTTACTTTTCCAGATAATAATTAGAAGTTTTCCTTCCTTCGCCAAAATTCTAAGACTAGGAGTATTTTCTGGTACCGTTACAAATTTTTTCAGTCGAGTAGTGAAAGAAACAATCGAATATCGCGAGAAAAACAATGTCAGTAGACCAGACTTTTTACAGCTGCTTGTTCAATTGAGAAAAAACGGCCAAATTGACGACGAAGTTAGTTATGACAAGGCAAAAGTGAGTATAGTTTTGTGAATAAACAGTATTAGCTACATTCTGAACTGATTCAGTGATTCTCAACTGAAATATCAGTGGAGAATCACTGAATGATATTCAATCGTTCAAGATTTTTCAAAACTTCATAACTGTGATTTTCGAAATGTATATTAACTTTCAATTCTCGAACTATGGATAATGTTACGAACCCTGTCAACTCTTGAGTTTTTACGACATTACTGGGTATATCCCGATAAGCATTTTCGTTCTGTATACGAACAAAAAACATCTGTTTTTTGTTTTGTAAATGATCAACAGCGTCATCATGAAGTTTCCATAATACATTCCAACTGCAACCTGTGGAAAAAAGAACACACTGGAATTTTCTTTCAACTTTCTTCATTGAACATTTAAATACAAGACGTGTGACAGCCCTCTATTTGGTGCCTTCTGCAGGGCACTGCAGTTCAGAAGTTCACCAGCAGAAATGAACGTTCTTTGGGAGTTTCGTAGTGACCGTGGTAGTGAGCGGATGTGCCGATAACAACCGCTCACAAAATGGGTACGTGGATACCATGTGCCATTGCGGAACTCATTTTGTGTTGTGTGTGTTTACTGTGGAGAATTTGGTAGAAGTTTTTGAATGTTGTTATGCCAAAATCTACCTCGATGGTATTGAGGTCTCCCAAATAGGAGAAAACAACAGTTAAACAGTGCTTTCATTCACCCGGATGGAGGCCAGGGTGGACCGGATGTCCATGTGGGAGTACTAAAGTTTGCAATAAGTGAACCATTTTGAAAAACTATTTGAAATATTGGTTTTATTAAAAAAAAGTTCGACAGAAAAAGTGTGGCAGCATTGATTCGAGCAAGTCCGCTGCTTTCCACCGACAAAGTTTTCATTACAGTCAGCACTGTAATAAAAAGATCATTGGTCATATGCGCCTGAAGATAGGAAGCAACGACCATCCAAAATAGAGAGAGAGAAAATGAATGTTCTTTGGAAGTCACCTTCCATCATAACGCAATGAGTCAGAGGTCACAACTACGAACCATGTGAAGGAAATCTTAATATCTTTTCAACACACTCTTACTTTGCAACAAAGAGCAGTGCCTGTGCGGAAGTAGTGAATCACATTGGATTAGAATCACTGGATATTCAATTGGGAAAACGTTCTCAGAAAGTTTATTCAACATAAACGCAGTTCTTCAAATGAAAGAATTTTTAAACAGTGAAGTTTGAGGTGTACTGAGTTGAACCTGAAGACGATGAGCATTCACAGTCCATCGTATACTTCTGATATGTACTGCTCTCGGTGGAATCAAATGTGCCAAGTTACTTAAACACCTCCCGTGAAAGTATATATAGAAGAGAGACAAATCTCCAACCTTTCTCCGATGTTCCAGACTATTAAGGTTGCAAGTGATGTTCGTGTCTCCAACTTATTTCGTCATTTCAAATGGAATGAATTATAGATTTTGTAAAGTTTTTATTAACAGCTTCAGTTTACCCCTGAAGTTCTTTGCTTTCATTTATTCCAAGTTTGCGAGGGTTGCGAGTATTAACAAACCTAGTTCGCTCTTCGGTATTAGGATTTTTGCGCTACTACCGGTGGCGCAAGGTTTGCCGTTAGAAGTTCGTTTCATTGAAAAAAGAATATATGCATCCATGGAAAATAAAATAACTTCCATGACTTAAAAAGCACAGTTGATAAATCATTATAACTGAAACAAACATCTAGATAGATTTTGGAAATGGTTTTGAAGATCCTCTCACTCAGCTGAAATGTGATGCCAAAATTTGTTTCCCAACATTTATCGTTAATTCATTCAACACTAAAATGAGTTTGTGGCCAAAAGATCCTAACGGAAACCTCACGATGACTGTGTGAATTTCTGGATCTGTTGTTAGGTATAGATTCCAAAAGACTAGCATATTCTCCATCACGGTCTGGAATCCTCGTTATCTCAATTATAATCTGCTTATTGCAAAAGCCTCAGCTTCGCGACCTTGTTCGTCGTTGATAATTGAATTGAGCCTATTTGATATTGTGGACATTGAAGTCACCAAAAATGGAAATTTCGTCACTGGGATGATTGATATGGAGAAAGTTATTGGTGTTTGCGAGTGAAGAGAATAATGCCTCCTACATTGTGTATCACTTGGTGGTCGATAAATGCATGAATTCAGTAATCTTTGTGATATTATGTTAAACCATATAATACCAAAGTTTTGGTGTTTCAGCATTTCCTCTCGTTTACAGGAGAGATCGCTTCGGATATGAAGACATATGTCAGAGTTTTGTCTGAATCGAGAATGGAAATGATAGCCGAAATATAGAAAATTGACGGGGTTTGTTGAAGCACTGATATTGGTTTGTGTGAGTGCAATAATATGAGGACTATTTGTTTACAGAGAGAGAGTCAATATTTTCAGTTTGGGAACTATGTATGCGTACTCAGAGAGATCAAAATCAGAATCATTTCAAAAAGTTGGGTGCAATAAAAAAATATTATGGGTATATACCAAACAAACCAATTTTTCATTGTCGTAGCTCCCCGTTGGTATCGCCTTAACAATGGAAGAAGCTGCTGCTCAAGCGTTTATATTTTTTCTGGCAGGATTTGAAACGACATCGACCACAATCAGCTTTGCCCTATACGAAATGGCATTGAATGGAAATATTCAACAGAAGGCTAGGGAAGAAGTTAACAAACTTTTTGAAAAATACCAAGGAATTACTTATGAATCCGTTATGGAAATGAGTTATCTAGAAATGGTAATATTAGGTAAGTTTATTTTTATTCTTTCGTCACTGATGTTTTCAAGGATTTTTTAAGTAAAAATTCTCTGTGTGTGCTTGACTTGGGGAGTAAGCTGGTGACTGCATGACGAGAGCGTTACGAAAATGTAATCGGGTGAGGCGAACGTTGAAGTAAAACTTCTTTACGCGCGCTTGACTTGGGAAGTGAGCTGCTGAATGCGTGACGAAAGCGTTACGAAGGGTAATCGGGCGAGGCGACCGGAAGTTAAGGTAGAAGTTAGGGGAGATTGAAACAGAGAGAGAGTTACGTTTCGTATATTACTGTAGAACAAGAGAGAGAGAGAGAAGTGCGAGCACATATTGACGGTCGAGTAGGGTCTGAAGAATTAGAAGAAAACTATCATACGTTGCCACCAATTTTAGCAGATTTCAATGTTAATTGTTCGAAAGGAAGGGTCCTCAAGATCTTCGACAAATCCTTCCATAAAAAGAACTTAGATCTCCTATACACACTTTTTTATCAAAACTCTTACCCCACAAAATTCATTAAAACGTTATTGTACAGTAGGTCATCCATAGATAATCAAATTTTGAAAAATATCAATGTCATATCAAATGAAAATGCTATGTCGCAAAACTCAACAAATGTAGAGGCTGGAGTTCCCACTGAAGTGAATCCTATTTCTATTTTGTATGCTTCATTACCCTTTATTGAGGATATTACCCCAGGATTAACCAGAATTTTCAACTCAGTCAATAATAATATTAAAATTTCAAATAAAACCGTTTTACCACTTGATAGAATTTTTTCAAAATCAAAAGACAAAACTCCATGCACAAACTGTTCGGACGTGGTGTACTGTATACCTTGTCATAATTGTGAAAAAAAATAAATAGGTCAAACATCCAGATTACTGAAAGATCGGATCACATCACACAAGAGTGACAGTAGGTTACACTCGGAGATATGTGCATTGAGTGAACATGTCTCCAAGGAAGGACATTGTATGGATTAAAATTCAATCAAAATCTTATCCACAAAAAAAACACTACCAAGAGGCTTTTCCTAAAAATGGGACATATTGCACATTCTCAAAATTCGTTGAATAAAAAAACCGATTCAAATCACTTAAGTGAAATTTACTCTTATTTAATTTGCATGGATAACCAGAAAATGAATGGAAATCGTCAATTTTCCTCCACAAGTGTTCTCATCACAGATTGATCCTTACGTATATATCTAATATACATCATCAGTTTGTATAAAAAATTTATAAAATTAAGTCATTCCTCAACCATTCAAACATTTTTGTATCATATCATATATCATTAAATTACTCGTCATTTATAAAATAAATCTCCGTCAGAGGGCGTACTATTGACAATCCAAGGATATCCGAACATATGGTAACCACAGCCAATCAAACACACATGCTATTTGGCAACAATGCCATGCTCCAACCACAGAGCAAAATTATTGATGTCGACTGTCAAATGTAACATAAGTTTGCCATTGGCTGTTGCTGCACATATGCGTAGTATCTACATGTCACTTGTCAACTTAATAAAATTTGAAACTTCCACGTGGTCCTCTTCAAGGCACAACAGGTGGATTTCCGTTATTTGTAAAATGATATATCATTTGTGTGTGGGTTATTTTAATCTCATACTTCGTATATATGTTTTTGCGTTCTTTTTCATCCATCTTGCCGCCTAACCTCACTTACACGGTAAATTATCAATTGTTTGACTGATCTCTTCTTTATAGATCTAATCTGTTCTTATCCATATTGTAGCATCCCTGATGATGATAATAAAGATTATTGAAAGCTTGGAATCTGTGTTATAAGAGACTCAAGCATCACATTTGATTTGAATTCATCACTCATTGCACTGGCAGCTGCTTTTTTTATCTGCCCCACATGACCAAACTCGCGAAACTGCTTCTCTATTTTGCTCATTGTCCCTTGAGATAAGGATGGTAAATCAGGAAATTTCTCATGAAAGAGGCGAGCTACTTTCTGTTGTGTTCGAGTTTTATCTCCGTAACCAATCATTTGTAAAACTGTTATTTTATGTATTACCGTTAATTTAACTATTTGTCAGACTGGAAGTTAACGAACTTCAAACTCAAATTAAAATACTGACAACTAATGTTGTAACATACAAAACAATTTGACAAGGCGTTTTAAAGTAACGTTGTCACGGAAATTATTTACAGTTTTTCAAATGATACCATATTATTACATTGCTATGGTTTTTGTTTACTTTCTCATTATAGATACCTCAACATGAAATAAGTTTTGAGTATATTGCAATAAGTTTTGAGAGTATTTTATCGAATTTTGGTAACTAATTTATGTTATCCTAATTGTTGCAATGAACTTGAAATCGATAACTTTTTTGAATAGAGAATGAAGAGATCTTTTAAACGATATATCACAAGTCTATACTTCGTATTTAAAAAATTGGGAGTTGTCATTCGACGGGGATTGAAGGTAGGGGTAACATTTTTCTATTGAAGTTTGTCAACCTATAATATAAATTCGACTTGTTTTAGGATTTTTTCAAAATATGTACAGTAACCGAAATAATGAATTTATTGCGTTTGGCTTTTACACACTGTATATAAGCCTATACGAAGTCATATACTGTATAAAACCTCCCACATAAAAACATTTATTAGACCTCGTAAATTATACCACGCTATCCATGCCACTCAAAGAAACTGCCGATGTTCGGTAACTATTTAGTTTTTATGCCATTCGAATTGACTTCGTATAGACTATAATTTTGATGACAGTCTTTTATATAAAATAGATGAATATCGAAGTAAGCTTTTATATTACATAAATTGTGTAATATACTGATAGATTTGGGGTTCATTTTCATGTTTTTGTTTCTGAAAAGTTTCAAACACTGATTCATATTTTTCAATATTTCTCGATGGTTGAGATCACAAAGATGGAGCATAAGCGATTCGATACCAGACATCGTTTTTTGGTATCGAAGTGGTGCCAGGCTGAACCACAAATGCTTTGTTAGAGTCAATTGTCCTTTGAGGACAAACCTGAATATAAGAAGACTCCATCTCTGGAATTGACAGAAAATTCATTAATTGCTTGTCCAACATAAACAACGGTTCCAGCGGCGGTCTGTTGCAAAGCTGAGCTTCGACATCGACCGCCAAATGAGAAACCCCTTTTCGTTTTTCTCGAGGCTTTGCAAAAAAACAACGTGAGGACTGATGTTCATCTTCAAGAAATAATGTTCAAGTTTTTGTTCGACTCTATGCTTCCTTACACTGAAGTTTTTCTTTGGAAGAAAACTAAGTTCAAAAAAGGAATTCTGGTTCAGCCTAGCACCTCTGATGAGGCTATGGCGGGTCGACAAATTCAGAATATTGTTTAGAGTATGCACCAAATTAAAGGATATCAACAAAAGCCGGAACTTTCATTAATAGTTTCTAGAGTATGCAATTTCTCTCAGGAATTTAATATTAGCTTTGAATTAGGAGTAATACATTCATTTACACTCTGTGGTCAATTCAACTTCATTCTTCTTGAACGATAATGCGTATTTTTTGTGATTGTATTTCATTATTTAGAATTTTCGGAAGTTGTTTGATTCGGCAAAACATCACTGGAAATATAAGATTTTTGTTATGTCAACACATTTTAGGTACTTTCTAGCTTTGGTTGGTATACGTATTTAAAATTAGGAACTTGAGGGTTCCATAAGTCTGACGAAACCCTGTATAAAAATTCTGTGATCATATTATAATAGTATAATGAGGATTCCAATGAAAAATATGGATGGATTCCTAATAAAATAGATGCAGCAAAATAGAATTTTGAAATTTTCGGGTTTTCCATATCTCCTGAACCAAAAGAACTAGATATAGTTTTTTGGTATAATTCAATTGTACTCGAGAACATGCAACTTTGCTACGATTCAACTGGTTCACTATCTCTTACGGTTCACGAGAACCCTATACAAAGACTGAAATATGAATAGTTCTGTATATTGAACATTTGTTACAACACCGCTCATGCTATATGTTTTCTGTAATGTGAACGAGACACGGCAAGTATTTCAGGCAGTTATAAATTTCGAATATTTTCTCTATAGCAATAGCCATTTACGAAATGTATAAAAAATGTACATTTTGTAACGTTTTCATTAAAGTTAGTTCTTTACCTCCTACCCAGCATTGAGTGTTTTGTCGGCTAGCCCTCTTCTCACAAATTTTATACACTTTCAGTATTTACTGGAGCACTTATAACATAACACAAGAGTTAATTTGTGAAATAATGAGTGGGTTTTTCTTGTAAAAGCTCCTCTGAATTCCTGTAATGGATATGAAGGAGCTTGTGGTAGATTTATCTTTATATGCTTGGTATTTCTGTAGTTATAATTTCTTCAGTAATTTAATGAAACAGTCCCTTCTTTGAGTGCTTTTACTATTAGCTCGAAAAGGATGTATAAATAAATATTTCATATAGTGCCTATTGCGATAGATAAAACGAACATGTATGAATGTACTCACTGCCGTATACACGTATATTGAAAGAAAAGAATGAAATGGCTTTATATAGCATTGGCTTCAAAAGTGCCAGACACCATTTCTTAAAAAGCCAATTGACGAGTATTTTATTCAGGAAGTTTTGTAATGACTTTGAATAATTTGAATAATTTGAAACTATGGAAATAGTGAGAATGCACACTGAAAGACAACTTCTATGAAAAGTTAAAAGACCTTTAGCTGACATAGCACTTCACAGAATTTTCATTGAATATATCATCAATTGGTATATCGAGTGCTATGAAGAAGTAGAAGGATTGTAACTTTGAGGTTTGAAGGTATATTGGCCATTTGATAATGATTATTGGAATTAAATTCGACAGTTCTCCACTATGGAATTGATTTAACATAAAGTGTATCTTTGAACAGAATGAACAAATTATTTCTCTGACAGCAATATAATTCCACCTACTCCTAGAGCAGAACACAATGCAAAATTCAAGTCTAAATGTCAAGATTGTCAACAAAATTAAACGTTAATGACATAAACGATCATATTCTTCAACAAAGGGGAATCTTTAGTGACTACCGTATCTGAAAAGGACGACAGTTTAGTTTTTTGATGTTGCCTCTTTCCCCCAAAATATATCACATAAGTAGATCAATTGATCAGTTTCGAATCATCGAATATACTTCTACTTGCATCGCGTATTCTCAATGTGTAATGCTTTCTAGACAAAAACTGAATTCATTAAATATTTGCATCGAAGTATATGCCTTCTTGTTTCAAAATATCTAAATGATTAATTTCGAAATATCTCTGAATATCCTGAATAATTATCGAAGTGATGATGGGAATGGACTCTCTGAGAGTATTTCAAACATAAATGAATTGATTATAACTCTGCAGACTCACTTCATCGCACTTCATGGCACTTCCATCATAACCTATGTTGGGATAGGGCATCAAACTGAAACGACCAGTTTAGGTAGACTCACTGTATTTATTTTTGTATTCAGTTATATTTGAGTACAGATATGATTCATATTTGCAACGTTTCCATTATATAACTATATCAGAATAAAATGATAATCCACAATACAGGGTAATTTCTATTTAATGTTTTATCGATGAACCCAACAGTTTCACTCAAAAAAATATTAAATTGAAATCATACTTGAGTCCTCATAAAAACCAAATTGCCATTCTTATTTCTGCAAACTTTGGTCCTGGTAAAGGTTTGGTGAAGGTATCAGCTTATTGTTCACCCGTAGGAATATATTTTGGTATTATTGTCTTTTGCTCTCTTGAGAAGTGATATTTCATATCAATATGCTTTGACCTCTTATGAACTGTCGGGTTGTTGGCCGAACATATTCAAACGTTTTTATCCTCAAATACAACAATTGGTTAAAAAAATGAGAATAATATTATTCAGAAGTAATTTTAACCAGAAAGCTTCTCTAACTGCTTCAAAAAGAGCTATATATTCAGCTTTAGTGGCAACTGTATCTTGTTTTCTAGTATTGAACGATATCTTACAATTATCGAATGCCTTAAACAAGTATCCTGTATTACTTTTTCTATCACTTTCATTGTTGCCCCAATCAGACCCTACACAGCCAATAATTAGTCTGACATAATCGCATTTAGCATATGTTAATTCAATTTCACTTGTACCTTTTATTTATTTCAATACTTTTCTCAGACATTTACAAAGTTCATGATCATTTTTACTTTGATATCTGCTCAAAATATTATTCGACAAGCACAAATCTGAAAGAGTGCATAGCATTGCATACATGAGTTGTCCAATTAAGTTTCTACATGGTGGATTATAATTTTCATCAATATTCAATACATCATAGTGTATTCACCTTTTTACAGTCATTCATGTTATATTTGGTCAACATTGAATTCAGGTAAGAACTTTGATCTAAACTAATTTTGTTATCGATTCTCTCTATTCTCATTCCTAAAAATATTTTTATGTTTGATAAGTCTACCATGCGAAATATATTTATCATTGGTAGATATCAACAGATCATCTTCATAAAGAACAACGTATATATTATTATTTATATTTCCTTTATCAAATATATGAAGGCAACGAACTACTTGGGAATATTTAAAACCCTTTTCTTTTAAAATATAGTCGAAACGTTCCAGCCAACACCTTGAGGATTGTTTTAAACAATATAGAGATTTGTTCAGTTCACAAACTTGATCCCTTTCATCTATAACTCCTTCAGGAACTTTCATACAGATATTCTCTTTTGATTTGTCATTGAGGAAAGCAGTTTTCACATGGTGAATGATGATGATGAGGTCAAACTAATTAAAATATGAATGTGGTAATCCTAGCTACATGTGCAAATGTTTCTTCATGATCTAGTAAATATTGTTGTTTGAAACCCCTGGCTACAAGTCGTGCTGTATATTTTGTTGGGTTACCTTATTTATCATTTTCAATAGTAAAAACCCATTTGGATTCTATAATGTTTCTGTTATTAGGTTTGGGCACCAATGTCCAAGTTTTATTATATCAGGTTCGACTTTTATCACTTTCCCCACTGATTTCTATTTTCCTTATCTCTGATTTCACTATAAGTTTCAAATAAGTTGGATTCAAGAGATTTTGCTGATAACATGGTATTATAAATATTGTCATCAAGACTTCCTGATAGAAATGAGATGAAAGATTCCTAATTCTCTCACTTCTTTTAACGTCACGATTAATTTGTTCTTTTACTTCAGTGAATTTTAGATCATTCTCAGATAATAATTTTTCTGAGTCAGTATCAGATCTATTATTTTTGGAAGGAATTTCATCGTCCAACCTTTTGTTTGGCCTAGAGGTACTGAAATTTAATTCGTCCACGATAACATCACGTGCGACGGAAAATTTTTCAGACTGCATGTTCCACAATTTGTAACCATTTCCATTTTACAATTATTATATTAGAATGAAATGATAAGCCACAATACAGGATCATTCCTATTCAATGTTTTATTGATAAACCCAACAACCTACAGAGAGTTTTTCCATATCTCTTTCCATTCTCTACATCAGAGAGCAGTGGAAGAATTTAAAAGTGTTATTCTGTTGGAAGTAAAAAGAATAAAATTCCTTTCCATGAAATGTTTATTTGACTACTTCGATTACTTTGAAATAACACATTATACCCTTGTTCAATCGAAGTCGACTTTGTTGGTTTCGTTTTTCTTTCAACTGTTTCAGATATGTACATATGTCAAACACCAAACTATGTATATGCTATGAAGCTCAAACTTTTCAACCATGAAATGATTTCTCGAACTTACAAAAGAAGGATTACAATATCTGGTCGATTTTGTCATAGACTGCGACACAATATGAGTTTCGTGTCCAGCAGGTTATAATAAAAACTCATTTATCAGAAGTGCTAGTTCACAAGGCGTTGCTATTAGGAGTGCACGCTATGAAATTGCGTCTCGTATATACTTCAACACGTTATTCCGCACCTATGTCGTTTCATTATTTCAGTCAGAATAGTGTCACGGAAATATTACATTATTATTTCAACTTTTGACTGAGAAACATTTTCGTGGAATTTCATAAGTGAAGGTCATCACTGGTTTCTTTTAAATATCTCAAAGGGAAGTACGTCCTTAACGGATTTTTGGTAAACAATAAGTACTATTTTTGTCACCTAGATTGATTAGTTTCACGGTTTCCATAACTCTGCCTTTCGAAAAAATATTATCGCAGTTGATACTGGATATAGTTCATGTCCTGATAACTCTTTTTTAGTTGGTAAAAAGCGTGTGTTACGGTTCTGGTGATTCGAATTGTGAGACACGACAGACAAAGTGAGATTCATAATGTGCCATGTGGCTCAATTTTGCTGTTTTTGATATATTCCTTTTTTTTGTTATTTTCTAGATATGTATTTTTTCCCGCAAAATGAAAAGCACACTTTGAAATTTCACATACCCTATGGGTGAAATTGATATGAACATTTCTAACTCCAGCTTCGGAAGCCAAGATTTGACAAACCGAAAAAACTTGTAGAATTTTATTAATTTTTCAAATTTCTATCAGTAATAGTCGTTTCTTTTCTAACTCAGGAGATTCTGATTCTGATTTGACATAATCTCATAGAAGTCATTCATATGAACATTTTTAGCTCCAGTTTCATAGGTTCTGAATTTGACAATACTCGAAAACTTAGAGAATTCAAGTTTTTTTTCACTAGAATATTTTCCTGACTTGAAAGTGAGTGAAAGTAAATAAATAACTACTCCCAGAAAGAATGCCCCAAGTACTTGGCAATAATTTTAGACTTCGAACCAATTGTGCTCATTACATTCATATCGTTGTAATGTTGGTTCTTCATGATAGATATGGACGTGGATGGAGCTTAGGGAATATATTTGAGTAACATCTCATTGTGAGATTTTCAGTAAACAATTTTGAAGAACGCAACACATGTTTCACTAAATAATACCTTCCTCTGACGTATTTATATACACTAAATTCTACCAAATTAGTGGTTTATATGATATAACAATAAGAATCATATGACCTTATACCTATTTAATCTAAGAATACACTATAAAAACACACTTTTGTCTATTTTCCACGATAGTTTTGTTGTTGACTAGTTTCGGTGAGTTTTTTAGTGACCGTGGTAGTGAGCGGACGTGCCGATAACGACTGTTCACAAAGAGGGTACCTGGATACCATGTGCCATTGCGGGAGTCAATTTGTGTTGTGTATATTTACTGTGATATTTTTGGAAAATTATGTAGAAGTTTTTGATATGCCAAAACCCACCTCGGTGGTGAAAAAGTCTTCCAAGTAGGATACGAAAGAAGTTGTATGTTAAAACCAACCTCGGTGGTATAAAGATCTTCCGAATAGAAGAGAACCAGTGTGAAAAAGTGAAAAGATAAAGTTTAGTTACACTGAATATTGAAGTGAAAGACGTATTGACAGGACTGGCGGCCCCCTCTACGCCAGTAAAGAGGTTGTATGTTGACTGATTCGACGAGCTCTTCAGGTCGATAATGTGTTATTTTTATCCGAAGGTCTTCCAAGAAAGAGGCGACCAATAAAAAAAGAGAGCATTTTTGTGAATGAAAAAATTAGATGAAGGACAAATAACAGAAAACTTGGGGTAGCATTGTCTAGAGCAAGACAGCTACGCTCTTCGACGAAGCTTCTGTTATTATATAAGAGAAGGAGCCTGGTCAAATGCGCCTGAGTGTGAAGCAACGACCAACCAATATGAAAAGAGAAGAAGACTAGTTTTGGTCATTACACCATTTTCAAAACTAACTAGATTACATTCAAATCTGAATGTCTACATTGCCTATATCTGTCATAAATAACTTGATACCTACATTGTCTATACCTCAATTAACAAAATTTTGTTAAAATGTAGGTTTCAGGAGAGGACTATTGTTTAGATCAAGTTGTTCATTGAGGATAATATAATTAGAATTTTTCTTTGACCTGTTTATTTCTATAGATTCCAACAAATTTATCATTTTCCCTTTTTTTGCATGTGTGGAGGATTTTTAAATTATCTTTATCTATTTTAAGTTTCGAATTTTGAAGATGTTCATATATTGATGATTTTTTTTCCAAATTGACAAAATTTCTACCAGTTTGGCCAGTATATACGGCGGGACATTCGCCACATTCTAGTCGATTTATACCAGATCTTTTCCCTTTGTCCAATTTAGGTATGGCATTAAATAATCTGTTTCCTAAATTTCCTTTGGATGTGTAGGCTATTTCCCAAAATCGGATATATCTTGCCAGGGGTGTATTTCAGGTATAGGACATTCTTTATGAATTTAATATTTCGTAGTATCCAAAAATAAAAGAATAGTGTATGGTTTCTATTTGACAAAATCGTGTTTCATCAGTTTTCCCGATGTTATGGTTTAGGTGGAAATTTCAACCACACTGTAAATTATTTTCAAAAATTCGACGGATCTGTTCATGACTTGATGCTTAAGGTGTGATTCTGTGAAATTTCACATTTTCGACTGTTACTGTCTATGAGTTATGATTTTTTCGGAGTGGTGTTGTAACTGTCAAATTTTTCAGAAAAAAATTAATATCTCGAAAACTAACAAATTTGGATACAGGCATTGTTATACAAAGTAAGCCTAAAATGTGCTGAGAAATTCAAAAATGTAATAAAATACAGGGTGTTCCATTTGAAATAAGAAAGTTGCCCTCAACTTCCGGTATAACGGAAAGAGACCGAAAGTTGAAAATAT
>WOGR01003315.1:0-16053 GCA_015342045.1 Leptinotarsa lineolata
TGTTAATAATGAATATTTTTTCATGAAATTTTGGTCACACCTATTTAGAGGCACTCTGAATCCATCCAGTGGCGTAGTGATTTTTTCAATAAAAAAATCGCTAATAAAAAATCCCGATTTTCGACTAAGAAAAAATATCGTAGTATGCCTGAAACTTTAATAAACATTTCAAATTTTGTCCCAAGGTAGACCTTTTAGTACTTGACATCAAAAAAATTATTAAAATCGATTCACAACTTCAAATTTATAGGGGTGTTTCCATTAAAAATGGGTCACACTGTATGTGTAGATCATGCAAAGAAGTAACTTTCATACCATAACTGGAAGAAAAAGTCCTCCTGAAAGTTACTTCTTTGCAGTGATCTACACATCTATGTATAGAGTATACCAAAAACTTTCTTTCCCAAAAATAATCAATCCTAAAAATATAACCTTTTCAATTTATTATTCAACTTATAACACCCTATATGTCTGTTTATTTTCGATATTTTAGCTCAATCATAATCACCTAGACGTTTCTATGACAACTACTCTTTGTTATGAATCATGACAACCAAACAAACAAACTTCAATCATTTTTTAACAATACTGAATCATGACAGAGGTTTCTATAACTCCAAAAAAAAGTGCCAGAACTCTTCCGAATCTGTATGATAAAACTAAAGCCGACGCTAGAGAGAGGAAGAGAAATATTCTGTACCTTATTTATAATTTTCTGGTGGAAAACAAATTCAGTACAGTTGCCGAAACTCTAGAAAATGACGCTAATCTCGACAACCAATATCAAGTGTGCGAAAATATTGACTTGGACATTATTTTGCAAGAATACCAAAGCTATTACTACACGAAGTTTCAGAAGTATCCCAAAATAACAAAGAAAATCGAAACGCCATTACCTAGTTCAAAAAAGAAAACCGATATGAGATTGAAATCTGGGAAAAGCACGGAAAAGGACAGCAATATCAATCAATTCGAGTGTGAACAGTTTCTTTTTGATATAATTTCACTTAGTAACAGAAAGTCTACAGAGGAAACACCGGTAGAAAAATTACTCAGCTGCTGCGAGGATTATTCAAACGACTGGAAGGAAATGGCGGATCAAATATTGAAGGAGTTTGTTCCAAAACAGTCACAAGGTGAGAATTGTTATTTAGATTTCACGACTGCTTATATAAAGGGTGCCCCACGAGGAGACGTCCAAACTTTTTTTGATAGGTAAATTTCTTATAAAGTATTATTTAGTTTTCAGTAAACTGAAAAAAAAGACAGAATCTGAAGTAGTGATGCCATAAAAATTTGAAGGAAGTGAAAAAAAATTTATAAGAATTCATTAAATTGAGTTTGTCTTAACTGTTTTATCTCTCATTGAAACTGAATTTAAAATTTTCAAGTTTAGTTATGATTCGATTGAAGAGCTGTCTTGTTGAAGCGTTTTTCATACTTTACTGTAATTTAAAAAAGCTAATTATTTTATGCTTTAAAGAATAATTCATAAGAAAACCTTTTCATACCCTACTCCCAGTTGACGCTTGGAAATAGGCATATTGATACCCTGGCGTCAAGTCACAAAACCCTTGAAGTGTGTCACTATATCCTACTCCCAGTTGACGCTTGGAAGTAGACATATTGAGACCCTTGCAGAAACAAGTGTCGAGACTTGGAGAGTGGGCAGATTGAGATCCTGGCGTCAAGTCACAAAACCCTTGAAGTGTGTCACTATACCCTACTCCCAGTTGACGCTTGGGAGTAGGCATATTGAGACCCTTGCAGAAACAAGTGTCGAGACTTAGGGAGTGGGCAGATTGAGACCCTGACGTCAAGTCACAAAACCCTTACAGTGTGTCACTATCTGAGGAGTGGGAAAATTGAGACCTCAGTGTAGTCATACTTATGAATCCATACTGAAACTTTTTCAAATAACACTCTTTGTTTCAGACACGAGTTGGAAAGACTGTATAGGATTGACAGATACGGTGGAAAAACTCAAGGAAGCCACATTCTATCCTTTAATTTATCCAGATTTATTTAAAAATGTAACTACGTGGAAAGGAATTCTTCTATTTGGCCCACCTGGGACAGGTAAAACTATGTTGGCTAAGGCTCTAGCAGCAAATGTGTCTACCTTTATAAATGTAACTGTGAGCAGCTTCGTGAGCAAATGGCGAGGAGAATCAGAGAAACTGATAAAAGTGTTATTTGAATTAGCAAAAAAATGTGCCCCAACGGTTATATTCGTTGATGAAATTG
This sequence comes from Leptinotarsa lineolata, assembly GCA_015342045.1. Classification (NCBI taxonomy): domain Eukaryota; kingdom Metazoa; phylum Arthropoda; class Insecta; order Coleoptera; family Chrysomelidae; genus Leptinotarsa; species Leptinotarsa lineolata. The sequence continues at coordinate 2,248 of WOGR01003315.1, forward strand.
ACGCCCTAGGTTCAGCAATGGATTCTGGGCAGCATGAGGCATCGAGACGTTTAAAAAGCGAGCTACTTGTGCAACTCGATGGTTTACTCAGCACAGAGTCAAAGATCTTTCTTTTGGGAAGTACCAACAGACCTTGGTCTTTAGATCCGGCTTTGCTCAGACGGTTTGAAAAGAAAATACTGGTACCACTTCCTAATGAATGTGGAAGACGCGATTTAATAAAGCATTATTTACAACACCCCAACGATATCACGAGCAAAGATTTTCAGTTGCTGGCTAGAAGAACTGAAAGTTTTTCTGGTTCAGAAATAAAAACACTATGCAAAGAAGCAACAATGATTTGTGTGAGGGAGAAAATTAGTGAAATAAACTCGAAAGGAAGTAATAAAACCCAGATGGAACTGAGGCATGTTACTTTAAAAGACATGGAAAAGGCTTTGGAGACAGTAAAGTCTTGCAGCAGAGAGACAGAGTGTAAAAAGTATTTCGAGTGGAATCAGAACTTTGGTTCATAATGGTTTATGTGTAAACCTTATAAATTTCTAAAAGTACAATATTAAAAACGTATGAGCCCACTTCAAGAAATAAAAAGAATACAATGTAAAGAATAAATTAATAACAAAAAGAAATCAGTCAAATCAATATAAGGGGCAATTCATTTCATTTCATAAGAGTATGTAATAAATAAATATTTTTGTTTATTATTACAATTTTATATTCTTATTTTCATTACTTTTGTAAACAACACTAGAGTGACACAGATTTACGGTTCACCCCTTTTTTTCCCTATATTTCTTTAGCTGTTTTTTTATTAATGAAATATACAATTTGAAATTTTAATTAGAAGCAAAAAAGACGTATTGTCGAAGAGGTTAGCCGTGTTAAAAAAGATGTGAGAATTATACATGCCAGTGAAAGAAGACAAGTCCTCGAAATTAAACAATTAGATTATAATAATAATATAATTTCTTCATAAATCAAAAATTATACAAGACACCACACATACACACATGTAGAAAATTATCAGACTAGTAAAAAAAAGAAGGTAATCTACAAATAAATTGTGTATAGTCGCAAAACAAAAAAAATTATACATACAATAGTCAGTTCGCAATAGTGAGGTATCAGGAAATATAAAATTCTTCAACATTATAAAATACTTTTTCAAGAAGGAAATTTCTCAATTTATTTTTTAATAGAATGTCTTTCAGATTTATGTCTGTTATATCTCCTATTTTATCGTAACATTTTATGCCAATATGCTTTGGTGAATTTTCACAGACTGATAACTTTGCATAGGGTTGTCGAAGTCTTTCTTTATTCCTCGTATTATACATATGAGTGTCCCCATTCTTCATTGGTTCATTTTGATTTCATAACACGTATTCCCAACTTCCACACAGCCGTTTTTTCCATTATATTACCTTTTTTGTTTACTTTGCACTTTTTGCAATGTTTCACTCACTTCATTAATCGATTTATTTTCCCGCACTCCGACACAATTGGGTTAAAGTAAGTCTAATCTAGTTTTTAAGGGTCTACTCAACATCATACAGGCTGGAGACTCCCCAGTACTGCAGTGTTCTGTATTTCGATAAATTAAAAAAAAATTATTCAAAGATTGTTCAGTTAAGTTTTTTTCTTTCAACAAATGATCTATAATTTTATTTAACCCTTAACTCTTTCATAATAAAATGCTTTATAGTTTTGACACTATTTTCCGCCGCCCCATTTGATGTTGGATGATACGGTGGTGACGTCACATGAATTATTTCATTATTTCTTAAAAATTCTTGAAATTCTGTAGACATAAATGTCTTTGCATTATTTGATACAATTTGGTCGGGTAAACCAAATTGAGGTAAAAGACTCCGTAGTCTCATTATAGTACAGTGCGATGTTACAGAATTTAGAATAAAAACTTCCACCCACTTTGACAAAGCATTAAGAACTACTAAAAACATTTTCCCATTAATCAGACCTAAAAATTCTAAATGTAGACGTTGCCATACTCTGAAAGGAATTGGCCAAGGTTGCAATTCACTTTTAGGAGGGACTTGGCGAACCCCGAGACAAGACTTACATGATCGGCAGTTCTCAATTTCTTCATTCAAGGAAGGACACTTTACATAAGATCTAGCTAGCGTCTTAGTTTTAACCATCCCCAAATGATTTTTGTGTAGCTCTGATATATGTGCTTCCCATGTTAGCTTACTATCCAAAGTAACACCAAGAAGATTTCCATAGGTTGTATAGATTTACCAGATAAGGTTGAGTATATGTCATGATTTAGGTTTATGTTTTTTGGCAAAAACCGGACAAAACTGTTTTTTTTTTCTATTCAGGATAAGGCTATCTTCAATACTATATATTTCTATTAGATTAGATGCCTTGTTACTTGATTTTGTTAATTGGTCAATGTTACTGTGTGACATCAGAATATTAGCGTCATCAGCATATATTATTATTTGATTTGCGGAGGTACAGGTGTCACTCAGAAAGGCTATAAACAATAGTGGTCCCAAGATTGAACCCTGTGGAATCCCAGTATTTATTATTATTGAATCTGATTTCACACTATTCACTACTGTCATCTGTGATATAATATAAGGATTTGTCTTCTTTCAATGACATGTACTATTTTTATTATTCTCACATCTTCTTTGAAAAGTTTAACATCTTCGACAGTACGTTTTTTTGCTTTTAATTTAAATTTCAAATTGTATATTTCATTAATAATCTTTGTAGCTATTTCCTGAAGAGGATGTTGAAAAATTGGAACAACTTGTGTTATAATATAATATAATATACAAAGATTTGAAAATGAATATCAATAAATCCCCAATAGAAAAGTGACTATAACATTATTATAAATAAATTATATAGAAAACAACAAACAATAGCAGCAAATACTTACCGTAAATACTTGCAGAAGAAGGCATGTCCCTCTATTTTCTCCATATTCTGAAACTTCCATCAAACTTAGAGGACCCAGTTTCATGCACCATTCTCCCAGACATAGAAGAAGAGCTGTCCCCAAAGCTTTGTCACCCTCTCCTGCAGTTTTTCCCAATGGAGTGTGCAAAAACAAGGCGGAACACAAAGTCGAAATGACTGCATTCCCCAGACGGGGGTATTGAGACCACAACAGTGGTGCGTGATCACATAAGAGGAATAAGATGTTGCTGGATAGTTGAGCAATGACTTTACTATTGATCTAAAATGGAGTAAAACAGGTTGAATAACAATTTATAAATCAGGAGAAGATATACTATTTCATTGTATTAAAATAAAATTGTAATATACTATATAAAAGCACACAGAATACTTCCATTTTATTGAAATTATCGTCACAAATCACTATACAGTGTGTCCGCAAAGTATGGAATAAATTAGATATTTCCAAAACCAAAGAACGTTTTACAAGAAACTGAAACACGTTGATTTTTAATTTTATTATTCTACATTTTACAACAAAATTTCGTTATACAGGATGATCCATATTAATGTGATGACGTCATCGGTAATTTTTTTGAATGCAACACCCTGTATTTGGTGTCAGTTTTAGATAATCGTAACGAACTGATTCCGAAAAGGTATGATACTTGGGGTCTAACGGACAAAATTTGAAAGATGTGCGCTTAGCAAATAAATTTTATTGATACCTAATAAAAGTAGTAGAAATTAATTAATTATTTTTATTTTTTCAATGATTAATTTCACAATTGGGAAGTAATCCAGTAATAAATACATGACTTTATTTTAAATGTTAGAACAGTAGTCCTTGCTGTAGTTGACAGTAACCTAAACGTTGAATAAATTCTTGTTGAACCTTGTCTATGGTTTCTTGAGAAATATTGTTTATTTCTCTTCAAATTCTCTCTTTTAATTCTTGAATATTTGCTGGTTTTGTTTTATAAACAACATTCTTCAGATGGCCCCACATAAAGTAATCCAACGGATTTAAGTCTGGCGACCTCGCTGACCATTCAATATGTCCACGTCTACCAATCCATCGGTTCGTAAATATTTGGTCGTGATACCTTCGAACATCTGCAGCATAATGTGGAGGCGCACCATCCTGTTGAAACCATAAACTTTCATAAAAAATTCCAGGATTAATTCTACAGGGGAATAAATTAATTGAAGTAGGAACAAGATATCCCCTCGAAAACTGAAGATATGTTAGCCCCTCTAAAGTACCGTCGAAAAAGTAGGGTCCGATGATTCTCTTCCTTACAATGCCAGCCCATACATTTACCTTTTGCGGGTATTGTGTATGATGCTCACGCATCCACTAGGACTTTTCTTTGGCCCAGTAGGTACCTACAATTCTGACGGTTGACACCACCATTCAATGCAAAATTGACTTCATAAGAAAAAATAATATTTTTTACGAGGAGACGGTCTCGGTGACAATTATCCATCATGGCTTCACGAAATTCTGTTTTTCTATCTGGATTATCCTCGTTTAATTCCTGTAGAAGTTTGATTTTGAAGGGATTTTAATACTTTGTGTACAGTTGTTTTACTGACATCGAAATCACAACTAACCTTACGAACAGAAGTGTGCCCATCTTCTTCAAAAGCAAGTAGAACATCTAGTTTTGTATCATCATTTACAGATGTACGACCTTACTTACTGCTGGCTGCGTTATGCGTCTTTCTGGATAATTTTCATTAAATAAGTTACACACCTTCATCTAAGTTCGCGATCTGTCTCCATAACCAATAATCATAAGTATTTCAATTCTTTATTTTACACTTAAATTCATTACTACTTCAAATTAATTCTAAGCAATACTACAGAAATTTCACGAATTAATACTACTGGCAACTACTGTCCTATTTAACAGTTACTGAACGTTAATCGAAATAATGACATTTCACAATAACAAAAGAAAGTAGCCGCCTAGTTTTTTGATAATAATACAGTTACTGTCAACTACAGCAAGGACTACAGTTCGAACATTTAAAATAAAGTTATGTATTCAATATTGGATTACTTTCCCATTGTTAACTCAATCATTCGCCTTTCAAGCGGACGACCGGGGTTCGATCCCCGCCGGGGCCACCGTACTGGGCAATCGCTCGTTAAAAGGTAAGGCCTCGTTAATCCATTGCTCGCACAAGTTTCGACTTCTGAGGGTTAACGTTCATCAGCTGGTTAACGGAACGAACAATTTTAGAACAAAAAAACAATTAAAAAAATATAAAATAATTAATCAATTTCTACTTTTATTACATATCGATAAAATTTATTTTCTAAGCGCACATCTTTCAAATTCTGTCAGTTAGTGGGTAGCAATTTTTAAACATACATTCCAGATAAAAAAGATTTATGGGCAGGCCCATGTAAAACTAGTGATGTATAAATCACGATAAATTGGCTTGTATCGAATATGAGTGGAATGTCTTTATCACCTACATGCAGTCAGTTTCCGATGAAATGAAATGTATCTTTGATAAGTGTATAAATGGGGCGGGGTTGGAATTTTTACTTCATCCATCAAAATATATAACACTGTGAAGTGTGTGGAAATAATTATGCCATTTGAGGTTTTTAAACTGTCGCCTAGAATATATAAGTGAATGAGGTAAATTAATACTGAAAGCGAAGAAAAAACGAGTTAATGCTTATTGATTCAGGATGTATCGCTAATGGTTTTCTCAGTGTGAAACTCCTTACAGCTTTCGAATCATAATTGGAACATTTGCTACTGACCTATTTCATTCATAAATTGGGTATACGTCATAAGTTGCATTACGAAAAAGAGACATTCTTGAATAAACTTTCATTCTTGTTTCTCTCGTAAATGGCCAATAGGTCGTCTGAAATAATGACAAAAACCTCTACAAGCTCAACTTTTTGAAGAAATAGGCTAGGTTGTGGTTAGTTTCACCCATGATAATCCATTTCATTTTATGATTGTATACGTATACATATATGTATGCATGCTTCCTCGCTATTGTCCCTATAACAAAGGCAACCCTCAGAAGTCGAAATTCGTGTGAGCTAAGAATCAACACAGTTTCATCCTTCAATGTGCAATTTCCAGCGAAGGATTTAACAACCCATGACAAGGTTTGATGTCAGCACCATTAATCCAGTAACTTTGTCGCCTGAAAGTATGGGGTAGTATGCGTCAAATCCGGTAGTTCTGATTTTTTGCAGACTTGATTTTGATGTTGGCCTAATGAATAATCCAAGTTTGTGACCTCGGGTGCCGAACGCAACTTTGTCAATAAAACCGCGAAAAATCGGGTTTTTTCTCCAATTTTCCAATATTAACCCCAAAGGACTATTTTTTGTGATCCAGTAGTACTGATTTTTTGCGGAATTTTTTGTGATATGATGTTGGCCTAGTGAATAATCCATTTTTTTTGTTTCAGTTGTTGACTGGCCCGGCTGCCCATAACGTGAGTACCGTTTGAACTCAGAATCTACACAATGTCTGATCCCAGTCCCAGCCTGGGTTTGTGTTTTATATGTAAGGAGACTTTAAGTGAAGGTCAAGTCCGCCTAGTGGCGGACTTGGGAAGAGGTGTAAAAACCCTTCTTGTGTCGAGTATTTTCCTTAAGAACATAGAAAATCAGCGTTTATTGAAGGACGTAGGTGAGATATATGTGCACAGTGCTTTTCAGATGAAATACAACAATCCGAAGTTGATCAAAGCAGCTGTTAGCAGTGGAAAATCAAATATTACGCCATTAAGAGCCACGAGATCAGTCTCTGAGCCTTTCAATATCAGAGAACACCTTTGTCTATATGGAGACAAAATAACTGAAGAGTTCCTTGTAGCAGAAAGAAAGAAGAAGCCAGAAAAACGGAACAATGTCATTACTGCGGAAAAGTTGTCTCTCAGTGCAACAATCTTGAAAGCAGCTGATAAACGTGGTGATAAATTGGCTTTTAAAATAAAGGAGCGTATATCTGAGAACACAGATTTGGTAGCCCTCGATGCCAGATATCATCGGTACCACCAATAGGAAAGTTCAGGGGATATCGTCAGCATCTCACAGTTGATTAGGCCATGAAAAAGATTTATTCATTTCTGGAAGAGAACGCTGAGGAGTGTCAGTTCTCTCAAGATGAAGTCATGGATCAGATAGAAGAAGAACGACCTCAAATACGAATAGTCAAAACTCGCTTGTTTGCAAAGTATGAGTAGGACATTTTGATCATTGAGCGACCCTACAACCACATAACTGTGTGTTTTAAAAACACAGGTCACAAAATTCCCACCAGTACATGGTAAAATAGTAAAAGCTCAGATCCTCAAGCAGTAGTGAAAGCAGCTGCTGAAGTCATACGAGAGGTTATACGGTCGCATCGTTCACCATCCGACGACTTCTTCCCGAATGTAAATTCAGTTATCCCTGATTCTTCGAAACTGTTACTCGAGACGGTAATTTTAAAAGACAAACGAAGCTGCTTGGATTCCTATAGACAAAAGTGCGTTGCTATTGCACATTCCATAATATCGGCAGTCAGGCCTCGCTCGTTTATCTCATGTTTACTGCATGGGATTGGTGCATTCTTGTATCACAAGTCAAAACATCTGGTTGAGTTATTGTCAACGCTTGGATTCCCAGCTAGTTATAAGGATACTATGCTTTTGGAAACCTTGGCCATCATGCGACCAGACCAACTCATGTTGAAGGACCCTTCAATATCGTTTGTGCAATTTTCTTTTGATAACGCCGACTTCAATGTCAACACCTCAGATGGGACGGGTACTTTTCACGCAATGGGAGATATGATGATTGTGACTGACTTTTTTGCAAAAAATTGCGAAGTTCGAAAAGAATGATAAAATTTGGAAGGCTTAATCTCGAAAACTATTGGGTCTACAGAGACAGTTCTAGTATCATATTGTAGTAAATTTAGTATACTTTATAAAAAGTCTGCAAAAAGTCAGAACTACCGGATTTGACACACGCTGTGTGTCGGTTTCAAACCAATGACCGATGACTACAAATGAAAGTGTCTCTTGCTACAAAGAAATATCAACTTTAATTACCAGATAAGGACAGATTCTCATTAATACTACACCAAAACAAATTATTTAATCATAAGACTCACAATAACAATGTTTCCCTCTGAAATATGTTCAGTCCCACAAATACTACCAACAGAATCCAAGAGAGATATGTTATGCAACCAGCAGATCCCAAAATAGGATGCCTTTTTTCAATATCTATATACCAAGGATCTAAAATCCCAAAATGAATTTCAGTCCTACACGTTGATGTGAAGTTTTGAATAGCCAACTACTGGCGGGGAAGATCAGATTGATCTATAGAAAACAAGCTCATACGGTTTATACCTGAATTATATAGGGCCTTCTAACAGGGACTTCCAAACTTTGACAATCGATAACGGTCATCTTGTTGAAGCTACATATATCAAATTAGTTTTCATTTACTTAGTCTGTTTTTGTCAAATCACCATAAACGGATATATCCTTCAACAATACAAGCAAATAATAAAATTGTTTTATCAAAACGAGTGTTCTGTTCAGGCAACGTACCGCGCGCTCCGTCCATTTTACGGCCGCCATAATCGTCCTACCGAGAGGACTATTCGCAATGTGGTGGATAAATTTAAGTCCACTGGTTCAGTAAACGATAGACCAACACCCGTACGTCGACAAAACGCAAGATCTGCCGAAATCATCGCTGATATCTGTGAGAGTGTTCAGGAGAATCCAAAACAATCGATTTAGCGTCGCTCACAAGAACTCGGACTTCCGCAGACCACAACTTGCCAAATTTTTTGTCGTGACTTTTGGAACTGCACCCATATAAAATTCAACTGACCCAGGAACTGAAGGTTAACGACCATAGACAACGACGTGTGTTCACTAAATGGGCTGGAGGATTGGCAACTGGCCCTGATCTTCATCGAAAAATTATATTTAGCAATGAGTCTCATTTCTAGATGAATGGGTAGGTGAACAAACTAGATTGTTGAATTCGTGATGATACCAATCCACATGAGATCCTAGAGCGTCCAACGCATCCCAGAAAAGTCACTGTTTGGTGTGGATTTTGGGATGGTCAAACCATCACTGTCAACTGTCGATGATTACTAATTTCTTCTGAACTTAATTGGATATATCCGGACACCAATACCAGTGATCTCTTGCGGTGGTTCTCCTCCTATGTCTTCAATAGATCACAGATTGAGACAATAAAAGGTTTCGAATCAACACTTATTGTTGTAACGTCGGGAGTACCACAAGACTCCCACCTGGGTCCTTTATTATTTTTATTCTTCATAAATGACGTGAAAAATCCTTCAAATTTTCCAAAACATTGTTGTACGCTGACGACCTAAAGATATTTTCAAGAATAAAGTCAAAGGCAGACTGCTCAAACATCCAATCTCACCTCTATCGATTAGCTCAATATTGCCACTATAACAGATTGTTCCTCAGCTTGAATAAATGCTCGACTATCTCATTTACAAAAAATCAGTATTGGATTGAATTTGACTACAATTTACTTGTGAAAAATGTGGACAAAGTCAACTATATTGAGGATTTAAAGGATATCTTCAACAAAAGATTGAGATTCAACTTTAATATCAATTATGAAACCAAATGACGGCAACAACTACTTTAAAGAGGACTTTAGTGTAAAGTCTCCTTTCGGTAAAGTGGACTTTAGATATTTATTATGAAATCGGTCGTAAATGGTTACATAAAATGGTCGCCAATTCGATCGCTAATATTTCGCATCAAATAATTTCAAATACAGTTCGATGAAGCTACTGAAAGAGAAAATTCGTTGATTGAGTCATTTCAACCCAATCTGCTTTCAGCAAATCCCCAATTTGAACGAAATAAACGAAAGATATAGAGCTCAATTCACTGAGAAGACCAAATTAGTTCTTGCGTGTGATTAACAAATCACAGTCTGGAGTCGACGAAAAATAAAATCTAATTGAGGAAAGCTTGAGATGAGGAATTTTCATTCGGAACGCACTTCGAATTGTTTTGATGAACTTGTCAAATAGTAATTTTTCACTCGAAACACTCACAAAACAAATTATATTCCCGTAATTTTTGTTACATACCATTTCGCAATCATTTTCAATTACTTTCTCATTGCCCATTTTTGGATATTTTTTGTTTCACCGAAGAAATAAATTTCAATTGTAATGCAAAACTCCAAAGGTAGAAAAGGTAAACTCTTTAGTTCACGAGAATTCAAATCATTTTTCACGAAGAAAAATGTACTATCACAATTTATCTCATTTATTAATTCAGCTCAAGTTTTGGAGGCTAAAATCTGCGTTCGTCTCCAGAATTAAAAAAAATCATATGCAGTTTTTCTCCTTCGACTAGTTTCATTTTCGAACTTTGAACGAGTGACAACTTTCCGGACTTTTTGGTTGTGTTTCAACGATTTTTATCCTCAACGTTTCGTCCATGACTGCGGTGGATATTATCGAAGGTAATGAGGCAACACACGAAATGTTATTTCTAGTTGTTCTCAAAACACGTACTATAGAATTTTTTGGGCATCCAAATGTATTCTAATAAAGGTGGGCGTGGTTTCAAAAAGGTTAACAAAAAATCCTTACTTCCTCCATAAAAATGATTTCTGTATCCAATATTTACTCGATTTAGCATGTAATATTTTCCAAGGATTACTCCCGAGGATTTTTTCAATTATTCAACATATCAAAAAATATTTTAAAAATTATTATACAAATGTTTTCAGAATTTTTTCTCAAATAATGTTACTTTTTCTTACAACCATCCGGATGTGGATAATTGAACAAAGAAAATGACCACTGTTGATTTTAAAAAATGTGTAACATTCTGGATATTTTAGGTTGGAGATGAGGTATTTTTTTGAATTTGATATTTAACAAAAATTTTGAAGTGATTTGTTTGATTGAAAAAACACAACATACTCAAAAAATCAAAAGGGGTTTATACACTACAGTGAAAAACAAATTCTTTTTGTGAAAAACAAAAATAAAAAAAATTGGTTGTCGAAAAATTTGAATTCTATATAAGTCATAGATCTCCATAGGTATCACGTGGAACTTTTGTTTTCCATTTTTTCCATAGGAGATCTAGTTTCAGTAGGAGTTAAAAAAACATGTTCACACCCCTACCTTGGATCGACTTCGGCTTAATTCTCCCGTAGAGAGCACTTTTCTTCACAACTATGCTGTTATATTAAAAACACTTTTGCCGCACTACAACAGAAATGCTGTGACTCCTGATGATGCTAACCAAGTTAGCATTAGATTAGAATATAATTGTGACGGAATGGGCCGGTATTGATAAAAAATCCATGACTTATTCAAATAACTCTTTATTCTGAGATTCCCATTAGAAAGTTTATGAATCCGCAACACGTGTTCCGCTATACAATAGCTTCATCAAGCGTTTCCACAGCGATACACGTGTTGTGGCTTTGTGAACTCTTTAGTGGAAATCTCATAATGACGTATCACCTGAAAAGAATATAATTTTTGGAAAGAGTGATAACTTTTTTAACTGGTTTGTGATGACACTATACTTCACTGTACTGAAAATTGAATATGGTGTTTTTGTTTCATAAAGATTGAACATTTATTTTTATGAATTTCAGAATCGAATTTTTTGAAGCTTTATTTGTGTACACCTCCTGCAATTCCATAATGATGCCTATTAAATAACCTTACTAGAGGAATCCTAAACTGAGTTGTTCAATTTAATCAATTTTGGTGAAAGTTGGGATCATTAAATTTGTTTTTGAGGCCATAGGCCATTGTGGAATCGATTAGGTACTATTTAGTGAATGTGAACCGTAAATGCATTGAAAGGAAGACTTCAGATCTGGCTCGGAGTACCAGAGGTGATCGGGTAGTGCCAGTACCACTTCTCGTAGGTAAGAAAAAATTCAAGTGTGGATTTGGATTTTCATCAAGTATGGGCCAATTCCATTACACACATTTCGTTCTTCATTTATTTTTCTCATTTCACCTCTTCAGCATAGTTTCATCTCTTGCACATACAGTCTTTCTGGAAAAGTACTAACAAAAAATGTTATGTGGAATTCTGAGTGACAATTTTTAAATACAAACATCCCAGATGTAATGTTTAAGGGTTAATTTTTTCATGTCCCCAAAGTTATCCTTCATACTTTGAATTTTCATTAACCTTTTCTAGTAGCTTAGGTATGTATAAATATATTCAGATATCCGTCAACCTCTGGATGCAAATGAAGTGCATAGTAATATGTGCAGATACATATGAATCATTCTAGATAATGAACTTGGACGTATTTATGCATTTCACTGTATCTACATATTATAACGTAGATTCCAGATAATAATATGAAATGGATTTATATTATCAGTTGGTAACGTCGGTATAAATAAAGCAACAATTCAGCTTATAGTTAGTAAGTGATTGACGTGGGACGATTCCAAGGCATATCATTTTCATCGAACTGAACTAAAAATAGTTTCGATGGAATGTGACTCATTCGATTGATTCGAGTGGAATGTTACTTTTTGAAAAAATTGAAAAATGAAAGGCCATTTCAAGATGTTTGTGTTTACCAAAAAATTGAAGAAGGGAAATCCATACGAATTATCGATAAAACATACGAACCTGCGCATGATTTTTTGAATTAGAAATGACTATCAAGGTCAATGGCGAATTGAGGATGAAATAGTATTTTCGTTTCTCTTCTAGGTCAATGAAGCCTCTGATATAATCTGTTCATTACCTAGCTGTCGTCATCACATGAAAAGCCACTCGAAACTCGTACGAGCCGTAGATTAGAGAGGTCGTACCTCTTATCGTGCGATAAACTGCTCGGGTTGTACAGAAATGACAAGTTCAACGAATTCAAGATGTAATACATAATGTATAGCAGGCAACCGGACTAAAAAAAATGATCCCACGTCACCGTTTTGGCTGGAGCAAGCTTAACAGGGCCAAGCATTTGGCCCTGTTGTGCTGTTGTGCATTCATGCATATGTATAAAATTATTAGTTCGAAAATATAAATGTCATTTTTCAATGACACCACTAGTGGTCCATAGAAGTCAAAGCGCATTTAATAAAAAAACCACCACTACACTGAGACAAAAGGCCTATGTTTCCATAGTTTTGTTTTCAATCAGTATGCATTTTGAGAACTCTTTGTTTTTGACATCTATCGAAGCACTTTTCCTAAACCAAAACAAAAATATTACGTTCCGAGACGCGTTTCGCTAACCAACTTAGCATCATCATGAGCCATGAATTAATACATTCATTTTAAGTCAGAGGTTCCAAATTCCACGTACCATTACATGGATATTATATAAATTATTTTTGCAATGTTTCATACAAATATTTTCAGGGAATAAACATCAAAATAATATTTCTAATCCTGGCAATATTTATTTATACACTCAGAGATACTGTAAATACTGATTTGCCAATTCAGGGAAACATTTCATAATTTTCATGACATATCAAAATTTGACGTGATTGTATAAAACTCGACAACACACCTTTTATATACGATGTCTTGTTATGACGAATAACTATGAATTGTGACGTCAATAATTTCTGAGAAAGCTTTTTTGTACAACTGTCATCAAAAGTGACATTTTTATTGGTTGTCAAGAGTATTAAAAGATGATGTTTACAAAATGGCGTGTTGAAAATATTTATAACACTAGTGTTGAAAGTATTTTTAACACGATTTTTTTCTACCTAATAACGATAAAAAAACATAATTATTCAATTTCTAAGGAAGTTTTATAATGAACAATAGATATAGATACAATAAAGTTCT